>VDFB02224654.1:0-143236 GCA_007258455.2 Sequoia sempervirens
TCTCTTGCAGAGCTCGGCCACCAGTTCTTTGCATTAATTATTGTTATTTACTTAACAAACCCTCTCATGGGTATTACTAGAAATGGAAAACTTCATGGTTTTTTTGCAAACCCTGTTGTGGGTATCACTAGAAATGGCACATTTCTGTGTGTTTTAACATTCTAAAGCTCGACCCAAGAATAAAATTCCTTTTTCCTTCTAATTTGAACAAGACTCTTCATGGGTACTGTGGTCAGCTGTATTCTTTGCTTTTAGAAACAAGACCCCATATGGGTGGGAAATAAAATCTGTATATTTGATTATGCACTCAAATTCTGGGTATGCTTGAAAGAATAAGTAGGAAACTATATTGCTATTTTGAATTATGCTGAACTCACCATGGCATTTCGCCTTCTCAGTTCTCTCCATATGAGTATTTGAAAACTACAGGAAATAAGAAAACACAAAGTATCTGAAAGCACTTCTTGCGCCTTTTGATTACACTTCAAGGATCATCAACATGTTATGTTTTGAACTCTCATGCTTTTTTACACTTGCTTATTCTAGAAATGGATCTTGTGTATCTGAATCTTTGCCAAAACTGTTCATGTCTATTTTGCTTGATATTTGTAACTCATTTGTGATATGAAAAGTCTGCAATTTTAACAATTGTGTAAAACCTGAACTTCTTTTAGCTATTCAAATTTTTTGACATTCCACATATAAGTGTTTGGAAACTTAGAAAATCCATGTCATCCCCTTACACAGGTATACCACCATATGATAAAATTGAAAGCTTGTTTAAAACCCTCACATATCTGCATTTGTCTCCTTTGTGAAGAAAAAGAACCGCAGATTCATAAAATTCTGGAAATGTATCCTTTGCTATTTGCATTACTTAAATATTGACTTCATGCTGCTTTGTTTGCACACATAATTTTTTTGGATTCCTTCATTCCACCATATAGCAACTCTTGCTTTTTGTCTTTGGACCTATGCAGAAACTTTAACTGAACATTGTAGTTCTAAGAACTAAATTTACTTGATTAATTTAGTGCATTTCGAGTGCATGATTAATACTTCCAAAACATCTTTTGGAATGAGCATTTCTCACCTCGAAACCCTTAATGTTGTATTTATATTACCAGTGAAACTGGAACTGGTTATTCATTTATTACTTGAATGCATTGTCCATTATTTCACACTATTTGGGCTTCAACCTAGCACTCTTCATGCATTTTTATGCTCCACTTAATAAATTATTCTTTAAATTTGTTCTCATGATGAAAATTGAAACAAAACTCCTTCACTAAGGCATAATGTATGCCTATTCACTGTCCTTGGCTGTGAAATGAAAATTGATGAACTGAACCTTGCATGACATATATGATTATGATGAACAAATAACACAGAATGTGAACTATGCAAGAATGTTTGATATAAATGTACTCAACTGAATTAATTGAGCGAGTTAAACTCACTGTTCACCTATAGCCTTCAGAAAACATTAACCTAATTGTTATGAATGCATAGTTGGTTTAATAGCTCGATAGATAACTATGCTTCACTCTTTCAGTTGTATCACTCCTTTTGATGAATATATGATGATGTAATCTTTAAATCAGTGCACTTGTAATGAATAAGGGGAACATGCCGAGCTCTACCCTTGTGGGAGCCTATTTTTCTCCACATGCTTGGTCTTCGAATAATTATCAACTTCATGATTTTACCTGTATCTGCACAAAGAAACAAATCATGTTAGCATAAAAAATAGAATATGATGATGATGTTGGTGTTCCTTCTTCACCTCATATCTTTTTTACTTCATTGATTGCTTCAGTGTATAATTAATAGTAGGCCGCACTATTCTTGATGACTCATATAGGTTTCTTCATAATCAGAGCCACTAACACCCCCCTCTTTTCTCTTACAGGTTGATGGAACTTGAGAAGACAAAGGTGCACCATTCATCATCGACCATTAGCCAAAATAGGCAATGATGATTATGTCGTTTACTTATGTGATTTTTCTTTTGCATCTCCAATAGTGTAGTGTACTATTAATGGTGCATTGTGACAGTCACATCCATGGCTTGTGCAGATATTTGATTTCATCTTTTATGCTTTTCATTTCTAAAATAAAATGCATTTAAATGCAATGTTGTAATATCATTCTGATTCTTGCAATCAAATTAGACTATGTAAATATGAATCTCTCCATTGAAATAAATGAAAGCATTTAAAATTCTCTATTGTTTATATGCTCAATTTTGTACTTCATTCAATTCTGGAATATTTGAATAGCAGTCTGAAATTTAGTTCTCTCTTCTTAATGCACAACTGTCACTTAATGAATAACGAACATGATGCAAACATCACTTAAACATAATTTTCAATTTCACCTTAAGCTATAATAATGTTCAGCCAACTCCACCAATCGAGCTGTGGCAAAAAATTGGTAACATTTTGGCAATTTCTGCTAAATGCTTGCCTGCTAAGCATAGATTAGTGGCCTTAAAACAATCCATTGGGTACGGAGTCAATTTTTCCCCCTCTTGAAACTCAAAAATTTGAATAGAAACACTCCAAACAGTAGCAAATAAAAACAAAACTGAACTAAAATTAAACTAATAGGCCCTGATGGCCAACAGAACAATGCGTAACAACACTTAGAGAAAGCAAAACTACTGAAAGTAAATGTGGGAAACACACTTATTTGCAAACTACTCTACTTAACTATGAGATAACTTATCTCATTGGTAGTGCTTGAGGTGGATCCCATTTACTGGGATAGAAAACACCTCACCAGTCATCTTGGAAAGTTGGAATGCGTTGTGTTCCTTGCATTTTGTGATCACATAAGGCCTGTCCCACATTGCATTGAACTTGTAATGTCATCCAGGTCTACTTTTGAATTCATTCCACTTGAAAACTAGATCTCCAACAATGAAATCACATGGTCTCTCCCTTTTATCAAAATAATTCTTCATCTGAGCTTGATGTATCTCCAGCTGCCTGAGAGCTTCCTTTATGTTTTCTTCGAGTTCTACTAGCTATGCAAACCTCACCTCAAGAGGCTGTTCATTTAGCAACTGCAGTTCCTTAACATAACTTAAAGTTGGCAACTCAATTGAAATAGGTAACTTAGCCTCTTTACCATAAATTAAAACAAAAGGAAAACAACCAGTGGCCCTTTTAGGAGTTATCTTATCATCCCATAGAGCTAGCTTCAGCTTTTTGTGCCACATCCTTTGATTATCTTTGACAATCTTCTTAATTATCCGAATCAAATTTTTATTTGTAGATTTCACCTGACCATTGCCCTGCAGATAATAATTAGAAGACGTATTCAAATAAATGTTATTTCTAATTGACCAGTCAGAAATCCTCAAACTAATAAAAGCCAAACCATTTTTAGAAATGATTGAATCTGGAACACCAAATCTCGATATGAGATCTTGATAGAAATTAAGCACTGAAGTCTCATTTGCTTCCTTTAAAGTGATAGCTTTGGTCCTTTTTGTAAAATAGTCTATGGCAGTAAGAATCCACTTATGACCCATGCTTGAAGACGGATTAATAGGACCAATAAAATCTAAGCCCCACTTAGCAAAGGGTTGTTCTACCTGAATCGGATGCAGGGGAAGCGGTGCAAGCCTCTATTTACCAACAAATAAAGCACATTTATCACATTTTCTAACCCATGCAATAGCATCCTTAAACAAATCTTGCCAATAATAACCAGCTCGCATAATTTTCAAAGCTGTTGTTCTTGTAGCAAAGTGACCTCTTGAAGGTCCATCATGAAACTTTGTTAAAAGCTTGTCAACTTGATCAAGTTGAATACAACATAATAAGATACCTTGGAAATCTCTCCTATAAAGAATGCCATCAATGTTTCCATAAGGAATGGCTTGTAATCTATAGTACCTTCATTGTGCTCTGTCTAAACCCTCAGGGAAC
Organism: Sequoia sempervirens; assembly: GCA_007258455.2. Taxonomy (NCBI): domain Eukaryota; kingdom Viridiplantae; phylum Streptophyta; class Pinopsida; order Cupressales; family Cupressaceae; genus Sequoia; species Sequoia sempervirens. The sequence goes on from VDFB02224654.1 coordinate 3,942, forward strand.
TCACCAATTTGCAGATAATGCATCATTTGCTGCAACCAAGTAGCAGGAAAGGTTGGAACAACACTTGGAACATCATTATTTAGCATTGTTTCTATATTTGAAGCCTCATTTAAGTTGTTGTCCTCATTACCAGCAATCTGTTCACACAAACCTTTGCCTCTAATGAGCTTGGTTACTTTTATATCAACATCGAACTCCATCACTTTAGTAATCCAACCAACATGTTTATCATTAATATCTTTGTTAAGCAAAAAATTATTAACAGTTGAATGAGCTACTAGTAAATGAACTTTGCTGTTGGATAGCATATGTTTGAATTTCTTTAAACTCCTTACAATAGCAAAAACATGCTTCTTGACAAAAGATTACTTTACCTCATAATCATGTAACACCTGACTAAAAAAAGCAAAAGGTTGCTCCAAGCCTTCATCATTCTACTGGCATAACATAGATGAAACAATATCTACTCCACAAGCATATAGAATAAATTCTTTGTCAAAATTTGGATTAATAAGAGTAGGAGCAGTTGCGAGTGCTTCCTTGATCTGCTTGAAGCTCCTCTTTCCTTCCTTGGTCCAACTGAATGACATATTCTTCTTTAGCATAGAAGTGAGAGGTTGCAGCAAGACTGCAATATTTGGTATGAACCTCCTCATGAAATTTATCCTTCCAAGAAATCTTTGCAAGACTTTCTTATGAGCTGGTAATGGAAATTCAAGGATTGTAGAAACTCTTTCAGAATCAATTGAAATACCTTGCTTTGAAACAATGTGTCCAAGTAGTTTTCCTTCGTGCACTGAAAATATACACTTCTTCAGATTGAGAGACACTTTGAACTCTCTGCATCTCTGAAAAATCTACTCCAAATGATCAAGGTGTTCGATAGCATTTCTGGAAAAAACAATAATATCATCTAGATATACCAAAATGAACTTGTTCATGAGGCTGTGAAAGGCCATATCCATTACACGCTAGAAAGTTTCTCCAGCATTGGATAAGCTGAAAGACATCTTCTTGTAGGCCATCGTACCCCACTTGGTTGTAAATGTTGTTTTGAATTGATCTTCTTGCTTCACCAAAATCTGGTTGTAACTTGAGTAACCATCTAGCAAAGAAAATCTATCAGAACCAGAAACTACTTGTAAAATCTACTCCATGGAAGGGAGTGGGTAATGGTATTTCAATGATGTTTTATTTAAATCTCAGAAATAGACACATAATCTGATTTCCCCACTTTTCTTCCTGACTGGCACTAAATTTGACACCCAAAAGGTGTGCTTGATAGGAAAAATAATACCACTTTCAACTAGCTTATTCAATTCAGCCTTCATAAGGTGTTCTAACTTGGGATTAAGTGGTTTTTGTTTCTGTCTTACTGGTTTTGCACTGGGTTCAAGTTCAATGGTATGTTGGGCTAGTTCAGGGTTAAAACCTCTCAAGTCCTTATACTCCCAAGCAAATAAATCACTAAATTTTTGACATAATAGAATAAAGGATTGTTGTTCATCTTGATTACATACCTTTCCCAGCTTGAGAAGCTTTCCTTCGAAGCTTTCAATGGCTGCATAATGTTCCTCTTTAACAGTCAAGCTACATTTGTCTTTATGCACTTGGTCATCTAAGTTAAACATAGATTCCAAGGTCACCAATCCTTTTGGCAGCTTATTAGTCTTTAATTGCATAATCTGGTCCTCATATTGCTACTGCCATTTTTGTTGATTTCCATCTATGAGCTCAACTTCAACAATCAAAAAATTTATGATTTGCTCATCACTGTCAAAAACCTGTCAGCCCACATTATTGTCAGGTATAGAAGGTTTGACCACTATTTTCATGTATTGATGTGCTTCTACCTTATGAATCTCCCTGGGAATATCAAACTGGGCTCCTATGGTAGTGAGGCTGTCAGCATGCTTATTTTGATTATGAGGAATCAACATGATATGAAAAGCATTAAAATATTCAATTAAATCCCATACACGATGCTTGTATTTCTTAAGCAAATCATTCTTGGCAACATTTAAATTTCTGACTTGATTAACAATCAATTCTAAATCACCAAAAACTTGCAAGAATTTAATACCTCATTTGCGGACCCATCCAAGGCCATGTACCAACGCTTCATACTCGGTTGTATTATTTGAATAGAAAAAAGAAAATCTACAAGCTGAAAAATATTTACCTCCTTTGGGTGATATCAACATAGCTCCACCTTTGGCACCAACACTGCTCCTCGAACCATCGAAATAAAGCTTCCAAAGCTCACTCCCCTTTTCTGTAGATGGTTCATGCTCTTTACAAAGATTAGGCATATCGTAATCAGGCTCTCAAATCATATAGACTCCTAATCCTACCTCATCTATGTTCTGAAATGAATCAAGCTCATGATCTTCGGCTGCCCATTCATCTAAATTGATATTGTCTACATGGATGCTATAGTTTGAGGTCATGGTTTTCTCCTCCAATGCAGAGGTGGCATAGAGGTTAGCGTTTATAGGATTTGGTGAGTAGGGTTTGATATGGTCTTTGGCGAGAGGCTCAGACTTTATGGTCACTTTCATACCATACCTAGTTCTAAAAGACAAATGAGACCAATCAAAAGACAAAAACCCACCCAACTTGGCTATAAAATCCTTTGAGAGACAAATGGAAAAGTGCGGCGGTAAGTCTATGACATGAATATCCTAACGAATAGCAAAACTTGGGGATGTGTGGAGGGTAAGAGCTAAATTTTTTATAATACTATCAGTCTTAACAGTAGACTCATCTAATTGCACTATGCCTTTATGAGGATTAGGCTCGTACGTAAGACCTAACTTATCAGCTAAACTCTTAGGCATGACTAAACTACTTGCACCAGAATCAACCATACAATTATGAACAATTTTATTGCCAATGATCAGACTTAAATAGAACAGAGGGGGCTTTACCTCTTTTGCTTTCTGCTCATTTCTATCCTCTAGGTCATTAGCCAACAAAACCTTTACAACTCCTTGACTAGAGTTGTTAGAAATAAATAACTCAACCAAAGAATTCTGCAGTAATTTTTTTTGCCTTGGAAGCTGTAAAGCATCTAATATTGACATGTTGACAGTGGTTTTCTTGAGATGCTCAATTATATTGAATGATGAAGAGTTTACCTTCTGCTAGTTTTTTGTGACAATAACATCGTTTTGCCTCTAAAAAGGCTAAGAATGCATTTTTGACAGCTCCTTGCTGGGTATCTCTTGCCCTCTTTATAGAACCTGCATTTTTGGCTGCGTGGTAGCATTAACATCTGAAGATGTAGGATGTTTACTAATTGCAGGCTGCTGCTGTGAATTGCCAGCTTGCTGTCCCAGATCCATAGCTCTCTTTTTTGACTTGGTATTAGTCGAAATAAGAGAATTTTACTAACTTTGGCCATTCACGCCAAAGAATTTGGAGCTCTGCTAGTTTGACAAGGAAACTTCCACGTTATCTTGTTGTTCTTGGTTCTAATTGACAACATTTTCTGAACCAGCATATCTATTTTGAACCATTAAAGCCTGATTCCTCATTCCATTGCACACACTAATTGGCTATGGGGTTGATTGCATGGATAACACCAATCACAATCCTGGGCAACATTATTTTGTGGCACAAGTTCCTTTGCTGAACTAGCTGCGTTCAGATTGTATGACTGGAATGGCCTAGGGTTAAAATTCCTCTATTGGGATTGATAATCATTTTGAAAAGTGAGCCTATTTTGTTGGTTTTGCTGATAAGGGGCTTGATAAGGCTTATGTTCTCGGCCGACCTGCTTTTTAATAGTCACGAGATCATTTCCAAAGGCCTTTAATATGCTTTTAAGCTCTTGCATCTCCAGATTTTGGGTTGGTACAACAACTTCCTGGGCTATACTATGATAGCCTATCACTGGAACAAGTGGGACAACAGCTAAGAGAGGTATAGTAGCAGGAATAGGATGTTGTATTTCTAGAAACAAAGGAATAGGAGGTCTAGGAGCTATGTCTCCAGTTTGGATGAGGTAATTTTTAGCATTAATGGCTATATTGTAGGTGTGAGGAAGTGTTATCCCACCTATAGACTAAGTCATAACTACAATTTTACTATTCAAAGCCTTCAAATAAAATAGAAAAGCATGTGCTGGTAAGGGTTTTACTATCGCAGGAATCTTGTCCCAGGTTCTTTGAAATCAGTAGTTGAAATCAGCCAAGTGCTCATGTGGCACCCTCTAAATGGTGCTCAGCTGCTCTAATAAAGACAAATTATCAGATTAATCAGCAAAATATTGGTACAAGTCATTACCTAATGCATCCCATGTCAAGATTGAATTGGTTGCGAGGCCTCTAAACCACTGTAACACCTTGCCTTTGAGTGACGCAGCTAACAACATTAGCGCGGCATTCTCTTGCGTGATATTGTGCATCGAGCATAACGTGGCTACGTCACAGATGTACTCGACTAGTGTAGTGTAATCCTCCCCAGTGAAGTATGGTAGACCTCTAAGGGCTACAATTGGTATGTCATCATGCTGAAGTATATTTAATTGAGTACCACCATTGAAGGGTGCGAATGGGTGCTGCCTCGGTGCTGCCATTAGCGGTACTTGTGAGATTGGAACTGATACATCTGGTGATAACACAACGGAACTGAAAATGGGAGGATTCGACTTTGATCTCGTGGGTGCTTCAAAAATCCTCCTTGCTATCCTGCCTCTTCTTCGTGATGGGGACAACTCTTGATACTTGAAGGGTGTAGAACTTGATCTTGTCTATATCTTTCTCATGTGTAGCTGCACTAGCATGGAAAAACAAAACTAGAGTCGCCAGGTATATTGTAATAGCCTCCAGAAGGCTGGAAAATCTGCTGCATACACCAAACAGCAAACTAAAAATATTAAAAATTCTCTGAAAATAGCTTTCAGAGTCCCACTAAGCATGCCAAAAATTGTTTCCAATGGATTTGCACCCTGTTGAATGTAAGATTCAACAACCTACTAAAACATGGAAACCTTCTTCAGATGTGGGTGATCTAAGCAAAGAAGGAATCTCCAGAGTGATCTGGTTCTCCGAATGATAAATCCTATTCTAAATAACTTCTGAGGAAAAGGATAGAAAGATGGACTAAAAAAAACTGGAATCTAACTAGTATTTCACTTAAATTTATGAAATTCAAACATTGACACTCACAAAAACTTTTTTATCACAATGAATCTCACAATCCCACTCGCACATACTTCCATCAGTATTTTGCATGAAGATTCCTAAATGAAATACAACAGGCAACCTGAAACTATGCAATTCTGAAACACAACTTACAACAGTAAGACATAAAAGGATTCTGATTTGAACCACAAGGACATCAAATTGCTACTATAAAACTAAGACAGAAATGAGAAAGAGAATACTACTGCTTTATTAAAACTGAAAGAGTGAAAAATTCTGAACTAAGTACGAAAGGGTTCACAAGCTCAAAAATGTGTATGAACATGAACTGAAATCTCAGCTGAGAAGGAGAGCTAAAAATAGTAAGTCTTTCAAATACATAACTCTCAAGAAACCCTAATCTGAGCTCACAAAGAAGCTCAAGGAAAAAAGCTTCAAACTGTCTCAAAAAATTGCATAAAAGCAGAAAAAAGTATACTGCTTTTAGGATCAAACTGTCAAGCCTCTAAAAATAGGCTGAATTTGCTTTAAAAGCCAAAGAAACACCTTATCTCTCAAAGATAAGACTCAAATTCGACCAAGAGAAGAATTCAACAACAATCTACTAAAAATAGAAAGAAATCATAAAATAATTTATAAAAGATTGCTTTACAATTCTGCTTTATAGGATTGCAGATTTTACAATTTGTCTATGTTTTGCAATTTAAAGATTATAAAATCTTTTGCAAAAAAGAAATATGTCTCAAATCATCAATCCAGTGTTTTGATTTTTCTAAACAAATCATGAAAATATCAGTGTATAATTATCCTCTCATCAAAATCTCCAACTGATTTCTCTAAAATAATTTAAAATTAAAAACCCTAAGTGGACATTTGATTTTCCTTTGAGAAAAAAAAAAAACTAAGTGATAACAATATCCACTTCTAGGTCATAAGGCATTCACTATGCATATCAAATCTTTAATTTTTCTAAGGCACAAGACACAAGCCCTAAAGACTTAAAGGATCGACCAACCTAGGCACTTGAATTCAGCCTCCTCTAATATTAACCTTCAAACTTTAATAAATCACCATACAAGGCTTAACCTAATTCGAAATTCCCATGTGCTTTTAACAAACATGAATATTTTGGATGATTATGATGTTGGTTCAAATTAGGGCATGAGGAAAACAAGGTCAAACCCTAAATCATTTCATTTTGCACTCTTCACTTTGAAGGAAAAGAGCTCTGCCTGAGAGCATGCCGCCATGATGGTTGAGCTCAATCTGAGAATCTACATGCTCGATAATCTTCATCTTCTGCCTTCTAATAGTTGAAATTTCAATGGGTAAGTCTGATTTCTTTGTCTTCATAGCTCTTTACTCCATTTAAGAAATAAGAAAGACCATTAAGGCCATGGACTGTCCATGCTTCTCTCTGAATTTTCCTTTCATTTTTGTGCTTACTTTTAAGAGCTCGAGCCGTGGCTTAGACTCTTTGTATTTACCTCTGTGGTCTTTGTCTTCACTAGCTGCCCATGCGATCTCGAGCTGGTAACTTGCTTGGAGCTTTGAGACTCTAATATAGCTCTCGCCACGGCTATAACATCCTCCACAGACTCGAATTGGTAAGCCACTTCTCAGCCAGATATTTCCTTCTTCAAAAACTTAATGAATTTCCCCTTTACTTCAACTTTTATGGCCATGTATAGGCTGCAACCTATGTATGCTAGGAGAGGAACTTTTTAGAGCTTCTGGGCTTGATTCACTATCATTTCTCTCCTCTTCAGTTTTAATGTAAAACTCCCATATGGGTCACCCCTGAAAGTTGCAATTTCTGTGCTTAAAATTAAACCCCAAATGTGGGTACTTGAGACTCAAAAATTGCATATTCATTTTGTATGATTGCTATGGGTTCGACCCAAATGACCAGTGATCTCTTTCACACTTCTGAACAAAAGAACGACATGGGTATTTGTATATTTTGAAGAAAATGTATCTATTCTAATTTCTCTTGTGGAGCTCGACCACCAGTTCTTTGCATTAATTATTGTTATTTAATTAACAAACCCTCTCATGGGTATCACTGGAAATGGAAAACTTCATGGTTTTTTTACAAACCCTATCGTGGGTATCACTGGAAATGGAATGTTTCCGTGTGTTTTAACATTCTGAAGCTTGACCCAAGAATAAAATTCCTTTTTCCTTCTAATTTGAACAAGACCCTTCATGGGTACTGCTGCGAGTTGTATTCTTTGCTTTTAGAAACAAGACCCCATATGGGTGGGAAATAAAACCTGTATATTTGATTATGCATTCAAATTTTGGGTATGCTTGAAAGAATTAGCAGGAAACTATATTGCTATTTTCAATTAGGCGTAGCTCACCATGGAATTCCACCTTCTTAGTTCTCTCCATATGCGTATTTGAAAACTACAGGAAATAAGAAAACAAAAAGTATCTAAAAGCACTTCTTGCACCTTCTGTTTAAACTTCAAGTATCATCGACATGTTATGTTTTGAAATCTCATGGTTTTGTACACTTGCTTATTCTAGAAATGGATCTTGTGTATTTGAATCTTTGCCAAAACTGTTCATGTCTATTTTGCTTGATATTTGTAACTCTTTGAAGATGTAAAAGAATAGATCTCCCACCATGAAAACTCGTTTGTGATATGAAAAGTCTGTAATTTCAATAATTGTGTAAAACCTGAACTTCTTTTAGCATTCAAATTTTTTGACATTCTACATATAAGTGTTTGGAAACTTAGAAAATCTATGTCATCCCCTTACACAGCTATACCACCATATGATAAAACTGAAAGCTTGTTTAAAACCCTCCCATATCTGCATTTGTCTCCTTTGTGAAGAAAAAGAACCACAGATTCATAAAATTCTGGAACGTTACTTAAATATTGACTTCATGTTGCTTTCTTTGCACACAAATGTTTTTTTGGTTTCCTTCATTCCACCATAGAGCAACTCTTGCTTTCTATCTTTGGACTTATGCAGAAACTTTAACTGAACATTGTAGTTCTGAGAACTAAATTTACTTGATTAATTTAGTGCATTTCGAGTGCATGATTAATACTTCTGAAACATCTTTTGGAATGAGCATTTCTCACCTTGAAACCCTTAATGTTGTATTTATATTACCAATCAAACTAGAACTGGTTATTCATTTATTACTTGAATGCATTGTCCATTATTTCACACTATTTGGGCTTCAACCTGGCACTCTTCATGCATTTTTATGCTTCACTTAATAAACTATTCTTTAAATATGTTCTCTTGATGAAAATTGAAATAAAACTCCTTCAATAAGGCATAATGTATGCCTGTTCACTGTCCTTGGCTGTGAAAAGAACATTGATGAACTAAACCTTGCATGACATATATGATTATGATGAACAAATAACATAGAACATGAACTATACAACAATGTTTGATATAAATGTACTCAGTTGAATTAATTGAGCGAGTTAAACTCATTGTTCACCTGTAGCCTTCATAAAACATTAACCTGATCGTTATGAATGTACAGTTGGTTTAATAGCTCGATAGATAACTATGCTTTACTCTTTCATTTGTATCACTCCTTTTGATGAATATAAGATAATGTAATCTTTAAATCAGCACACTTGCAATGAATAAGGGCAGCATGTTGAGCTCTACCCTTGTGGGAGCTCATTTTTCTCCACATGCTTGGTCTTTGAATAATGATCAGCTTCAAGATTTTCCCTATACCTGCACAAAGAAACAAACCATGTTCGTATAAAAAATAGAATATGATGATCATGTTGGTGTTCCTTCTTCAACTCATATCTTCTGTACTTCATTGATTGCTCTAGTGTATAATTAATAGTAGGCTGCACTATTGTTAATGACTCATATAGCTTTCTTCATAATTAGATCCATGGACAACCCCCTCTTTTCTCTTATAGGTCGACGGAACTTGAGAAGACAAAGGTACACCATTCATCATCGACTATCGGCCAAAACAGACAATGATGATTATGTCGTTTACTTATGTGATTTTTCTTTTGCATCTCCAATAGTGTAGTGTACTATTAATGGTGAATTGTGACAGTCACATCCACGACTTGTGTGGATATTTGATTTCATCTTTTATGCTTTTCATTTCGAAAAGAAAATGCATTTAAATGCAATGTTGTAATATCATTCTGATTCTTGCAATTAAATGAGACTATCTAAATATGAATCTCTCCATTGAAATAAATGAAAGCATGTAGAATGCTCTGTTGTTTATATGCTCAATTTTGTACTTCATTCAATTCTAGAATATTTGAATAGCACTCCGAAATTCAGTTCTCTCTTCTTAATGCACAACTGTCACTTAATGAATAATGAACATGATGCAAACAACACTTAAACATAATCTACAATTTCACCTTAAGCTATATTAATGTTCAACTAGCTCCACCAATCGAGCTGTGGCAAAAAATTGGTAACAGTTCCCAGCAAAGGGATGCATGTCCTTTTCACTTTGTACAAGCATATTTCACCTTCTTATCTTCATTCGTACCTTCAAATTAAAAATATCTTTCCATCTCTATAATCCAATCAAGCAATTCTTCTAAATCCAACTTACCATTATAATCTAGTGGATTGAAATGTGGTTTGGTTTTCACTCTAGTTCTAGGGATCTTATGAACCTCTCTTCTCCTTGATCTAGGCCAGGTTGCTTTTCTCTTCCTCTTTCATCCTAAACTTATACCTCTTCATCACTCACATCATCTAGTCAACCTCTCCTCTGGGCCGTTTCAACTGCATCTAATCTGGCAACAATTCCTCTTAGCATCTCCATCATAGCTTGGTTTGCATTTCCATGCACTCCATTCCCTCTAACATTTCTTCTTCCCACCATCCTTACACAAGTCCTCTGCACCTACAAGTCAGATCCTCAATCTTCCACCCCACAACAAATCTTCAATAGGACTCTGTGAATTCTAATGACCTCGCACAGATTGAATCTCAATCTGTTACCAATCTGGCATAGCCATGGTAGGAGGGTCCTCAAGGAGAAGAATTTGGACCATACAGCCAAAGTAACACAATGAAATATGGAGGAAATGTAGATGAAAATATTCTTATTAATAGAAATATCAGTTACAATTAGACGACAATATCCGGGCTTACAGATTCGGTTCACAGGCCTAATAAAACATGCTAAAAAATACAACATTCTAACATGCTCCTATATGCCAGCTGAATATTGCAATCGAATCTATATTATTCTTCTAGATCAAATTCTTCGCCTCCCTCTTTCAATGACCGATTAGAAGATTTATAGCATATCCACAACTCTGGAAACATCTGCATCGGCCAAAGATCGTCACATTCTCCAAGGAAAGAAAATGTAACATGCACATGAATAGGTTGGCCTCAAATTTGAATTACTCCATCAAAAAGTGCATAAAATGAAATGTGGACCTATAGTGAAGGTTGGGGACACTCTATGGAACATTTAAGATTACATCGTCAAGATCTGCAAGTCATGGGGACAATCCACGAATGATCAAATTAGTCGTTAGGCTTGGAAACTATTCTAGTGTCGGTTCAAGAAATTGCCACTAAATATGGAAGCGATAAATTTTTGGGAAAAGATCCAATCACACTCAAATCTTGGAATGAGGAAAAATTACATGTCGACGATGTAGACAAAGATCCACACGGTCTGGTAAGAAAAGATGACAAATACACCAACATGAACTGAGAAAGAACAAACAAGAATAGAAAACTAAAAGAAAACATTTTTGGTTGATGCAAGATTGCCAAGAACCAAGAATTCTTTTGCATTAGAGCTGTAGTAAAAGATATATGTTTGTTGTTGTAGCATTATCCTTGTCATTTATAGAAATAATTTGGGAAGTCTATGAGAAAATATAATTTGAAAATTTTGCTCCAAATGATAGGGATCTGGAGGTGGATGTCTCACCAAATTAGCCTTTTAAGGCTAAACATGAGCTGAAATACACAAGGATGGAAGAAAAAAGAGGATTTATATTGGGGCTTTGAGTTGGAACTTTGTCATAGACCACCATAGGAAGAAACGAGAATTCCTCATCTAGTAAAAATTTATATTCCAGGTTCATATGCAGAGATAATGGTAATTCAGATGATTTATTATAAAAGACCACCTTTAGAAGAATTGCCACATACCATCAATAGTTAAGAAGAACATTAGTCCAATATATTGATAAAATGGGATTTTACTGTTCATAAATGGAAAATTTTGAGCACTGCGATTATTTCTCTACTGTGAATTCTAACAATTGGCATAGGATCCAAATTATCAGCAAAAGTTCACTAGAGGAGCTCTGTCAATAGGACATGTATGGTTTCATGGAAGTTTCAAGATCATGTACGTCCTCCTATACAATAGCATAAATTGTTGTTGTTGGTGTAATTAATACTTAATTACACTTTGCATAAGTTTATTTAGGCATATTTAATTCCTAAGTTATAGGTTCTTATCTTTATCTAATCGAGCTATCTTGTTGCTCAAGATAAGATTAGGGTTATGCATCTTTGCTTTTATAAAGAAAATTATCTCTTGTAATTATTTGTACTGCGAATATATCAATTTGCACATCTTTTGCAAATCTCTACTTTTTCATTTTTCTCTTCTATGGAAGTTGATTTTTCTGGTTTGTAATTAGATCTTGGTTTCTAACATGGTATCAGAGCCTCGATTTGTAGCCCCTTCTCAGCTTTTTTGGAGGAAGACATTGTAGAGCTCGTTCAAGGTACCTCGAGGGTTTCATTCCTTGAGCATCTTTATGCAGCATCTTGGATCAGATCGGGGTTTTTCGTTGGATTCAGAGCACTAGAAAAAGTTAGAAATGGATTTTATTTCATTCATTTTGGTCACCGTTTGTGAGATCTATGAGGGTCTCAAGCTCGGTGATTTTTTTGATAGATCTGGGGGTCGCCTAATTTTTGGAGCACTTTGGGCCCAAACAGACCTCACCGTTGGATTCACAGTGCCCAAAAACCCCTATTTCCATATAAAATTTTCCCAATTTGAACACAGTCATCTGGAGAGGCAATTTTTTTTTGCCCAAGGGCCGTACTGCCCCCAAGCATAGTCTTCGAGGCACACCGTACGAAAAAAATTCAAAATAATCAAAAACCTATCAAAAAATCAAATTTTTGGGTTAAATATTTATGCTGCCCATTTTATTTGGGTCATCGCCCGGCGGCCACCCATCTGCCACTCAGAGGCCACCCCTCCACCAGTGGTAGCTGCTCCCACTGCTCATGCCACCAGTTGCTCCGCCGACCCATTCAACCAGCCCCTGCAAGCTTAAGTCTGCAGCAGACGGTCTTATTGGGGACCGATCCCCTTGCTGCAGCTCCCCACCAATCCACAACCCCTTTGTCAGTCCTATTACGGACTAGGGGCTGCACCTCTAAAGCCTAGCAGATTTTCTTAAGCCTCTGGAGTGGTCGGTCTTATGGAGGACCGAGGGCCGAACCAGAAGTTCCTTATATTTTGTTCCTAGTTAGTGCTAGAAGTTCCCTTTTACAGGGCTTTTTTTCATTTTGGCATAACTTTTGCAAATAGAGGCTTTTTTTCGCAAACGACATATCATCAGAAAGCTGGTTTGATGCTCTACACAATGGTGTAGGTGTGATTTTCTATTTTTTCATTTTTGATATCTTTTTCAGCCTCAGAAGTCAGATGTTTCTGTTTTCACTCTGGGAAGCATATCTTTTGACTCGCTTATCCGTTTTTTACAATTTTTGCCATGTCGGAAAGTTGGTTTCAGCCTCTCTGTAGATCTGAGGTAATTTATAGAATTTGTGTAACTTATTTTATGCATGCATTCATTTTTGTTTCATGCTCTAGGTTTGCATTTTTCGCTTATGTTTCTGTAGTTTTGCATTCTCTCCTTCTGCAATCATTGGGTATTGTAATAATGAACTGATATAAAGTTCCATTGAGGGGGGGGTTCTTGCATCAATATTTCATGTTGGTGACAACTCACATCAATTTTTCTGGTTTACTATTGTTTCCTTTAGCTTACTTCTTGCTTCGCTGGACACATCTTTGGTTTTCTTTGGTTCACACTTCACAATGGGATTTTATAGTTCTTGATCCGCATTGGTTCAGATATTTCTCATTTGAGGGCCATGTTTTTATGGTTAATGTTCCAGAATCTTGATGGTGCTCATCCTATGGGAAGTTTTAGTTTCAATTTGGCATTGGCTTCGAGAGACACAACTTCTAGATTTGTCATCATTATGGGTCCTTTCATCTACTGTTTCTTACAGATTCCAGGGTTGATCTAGTATGTGAGTTTCCAATGTTCCTTGGCATTAGGTCTGCTATTGCATTTGTGATTCTGATATGGTATTTTTCAAATAGAAATACCTTTCCTTGCTTGCCGGATTTGGGGTTCTTGTGTTGCTTCATCAGAGTTCTTCCAGTGCTTCTTCCCAGCAGTTCATCTCTCTGAAGGGGGGGTTTTTCCCACTAGGTTTTCTCTCTCTTTGTATTTGTACATGAGTACCTGATTAGGCCTTGTTGTCAAGACTCATATTTGCATAATAATCTGCTTCTCCCTAAGTTGCACTTATGGGGGGGGTGTTGGTGTAATTAATATTTAATTACATTTTGCATAAGTTTACTTAGGCATATTTAATTCCTAAGCTATAGGTTCTTATCTTTATTTTATCGAGCTATCTTGTTGCTCAAGATAATATTAGGGTTATGCATCTTTTCTTTTATAAAGAAAATTATCTCTTGTAATTATTTGTACTTCAAATATATCAATTTGCACATCTTTTGCAAATCTCTGCTTTTTTGTTTTTCTCTTCTATGGAAGGTGATTTTTCTGTTTTGCAATCAGATCTTGGTTTCTAATAGTTGTCAAAGCTTTGCACATATAATTAATTTAAATTATTATTGCTTCTAAATTCGATTGTGTAGAAATTTTTGTTGGCAAAGCTTTGCACATACAATTAATTTAAATTAGCATTGTTCATGAAATTGGATTGTGTGGAAATTTTTTAGCATCAACATTTTGGATAACACTTTTGATGATGGATCATAGAGTGTGATCTGAAATGTTGATGATAAAAAATTTCTAGACAATCGAATCTAGAAACAATATAGAATTACAATATGAATTGTAAAAACTTGATATCATAAATTAATTTAAAAATACAAATAAATATTATATAGAAAATTATAACCCCACCAAATTTCTAGATACATCATTTACTTATATCCAAATTTAAATAATATACAAAATTAGATAATTTCATAGTCAATCAATATAACAATATTGTAAGGTAGTTTTCATTTAAGCAGTATGAAAATTAAGCATTCAAGTTATGATTAACATTATTTAAAAAAATAGAGCTTATCCTTTTTAATTGCATTGATAATGACAACACAATAAAATTAAACTGCAGGAAAAAGATAACTGGTAGCACATAGATAGCACGGTCAAAACTTACTAACTGTATATTTTCCTGCCCAAACAAAAAATAAATGGAAGAAGCAAAGTTCGATTGGGGAGAAGACCTAGTATCCGCCAGGGCTAACTTCGTGCAACCATAGAATTCAAACCATATATGTCGAATCGAAATTTCTTTTTTGGTTTTTTTTCAATCACGAGTTAAGTGCTTATAGCTAATGTTTTGGCTTGTGGGCAATTTGGTTGAGTGCGAGAGCATTGGATATGTGTGCGGGGCACCTATTGTCCACTCGTCGCCACCTATTGTCCTAGTATCCACCCGCTATAACCACCAATTTCTTTTTTTTAAACACCTAAATGTGTCACTATTAACATTTAATTAAAACTATTTTATCATTCAAATATGCTCAAAAGTCAATGGGTCTAATTCACCTTAGCACCTTATAAAATAATTTTGGTACCCATTAAAAATCATTCCTACACATTCATTGTTTAACATTAGCACCAGAAACCAAACACATTACACGTCAATTAAACTTCATTTGGAGTCTAATTAATACATATGCAAAATGTTATTTTTTTGGGTTTCCCATTCTTTTCCCTCATTTTACCACACGCTCTCTCTAGAATTTTCTTGACAATGGAAGCTTCTACAAATGGCGATGGATCTCCACAACTCCTGTTGGTTTGCATGCATTGAGGTAACAAAAAACACCATTCTCCTTTGAATATGCAAAAAATGGTATTGGTTAATCATTTTCTTCTGCATCTTTCATGACACATGAAGGGTTTATTTGATGATTGAAAAATTATTATTGCTTGTTTATGAAATAAATCATTCTTCTTACACACTTTTTTGCCATGTGCTATTTGATTTTTTTACGTCATGGTCCTGGTGTTTTACACATGGGCTTTTTTGGGGTTAAATGATTTCCTCTCCCCATTTTAGTGAGTGCTCACGGCTTGGTAAAGCTGATTGTTTCATGATTTTTTCTATAGAAATGATAGAGGAATTTCGTGGGTTTGACCACATGTCTGCAAAAAATGATATTTTGGTTTGCATCAACCTTTTTATAAAAAAACCCATGTGAATATGGGCATAAATCAGCAAGCCCAATTATTATACACCATTTTTGTGAAAACCCTTGCTTTGTTTTTTTCCAAATACATGTGCTTACGGGTTAATCTCATGAAACCCTTGCCTAGAATATTCGGCATCTACTTGAAAATGCACTTCTTTATTCTTGTGAGCACGTAATTATTATTATGAAACCCCTGGTTACTTATTTGTGCACATTTTTGAAAAAAATATGCCACATATGTGAAAACTTTTTCTTGGTTTTTTCCAAATTTGTGTGCTTAAGGAATTAATCTCATGAAACCCTTGCCTAGAATATTCGACATCTATTTGAAAATGCACTTTTATATTCTTGTGAGTGAGCAATTATTATTATGAAATCCTTGGTTGCTTTTTTGTGCACATTTCTAAAAACCCAAGTCTATAATCAATCTACCTCTGTTAAAATTAATATCCTATCGCTGTTGAATACAACGCAACTTCTTTCATTTATTGTACAATGTGCTTTGCATATTCTACTTATAGTTATTTTCATGAGTTGTGCATTTAACATTTATATTTATGTTTTGTCTTTAAAATTTACTTTATAAGTAAATGAAGGTCTTTTTGGTGACGGGTTTTTCCTTACAAACCCCATTTACAAATTCCAAAATCTATGTGTTCATTTAATAATTTTGGTTATATCTCAGCTTGCATTTTCATTATATATGTATATACATCTATATATGACTATTTTTCTGTGTATATATATACACACACAGACACACTCATATATATATATATATAATATATATGTACAGTATATATATATATACATATATATACATGTATATACATATATATACATGTATATACATATATATACATGTATATACATATATATACATGTATATACATATATATACATATATATATATGTGTGTGTGTGTGTGTATTTTTATATATGTATATATAAACACACAATTTATTCAATTTGTAAATGAATGTGTACAATGTTAGTTATATATATTTTGTATGACTATGAAAGACATTCTCACACTTCTTAAGTGTTACACCTAAAAATGGTTCCAGATAATATGCTCGGAAAAAATATTTATCTTGAGCTTGTACACAATAAACACTTGCTCATTTTGTACACAAAAGGGTAATTTACAAACATCTAAACTTTCTGTAAGATTTGCAAATCGAATTATATCCAGGCTACTGCAAGTTATTGAATGGAGATCGATTGGAGGCTTGTTGGTTTTTCCGCTGTATGAGGCCGATTTGTTCTAATTTCCAATTACTAGCTGCATTTCTTTGATGGAATTTGATTGGCCGTCATTTTTTAAAAAACTTTATATTTCATAAAGTTTGCTTCAAATATTTAGGTTTTCTACACAGTGAAGTGGGCCCAAGTTTCCTTGAAGTTGCAATTTTTGGGATCTTTTGTCCCACATTGGGAGTGTGGAGACCTCCTTTAGTCTTCTTATTGCAATGTGGCCCTTAACATAGTGTGAGCAAGTTTCATGGTGGCATTCAAAGTCTCTCCTACATGTGGTGATTGGGGCTTGATGTTTTTGCCATACTTGATTTGTTGGTGGCTTGGTGAAACCTGATTGGTTGGGCCCTTTTTTTTTACTACTAAGGATGCTTGTGGTAGTCATATGGTGTGATTGAGAGTTCCTGAAGATGTCGAAAGTGCGTCTATAAGCCTTTTTTTCATTTTTTCATATCTTTTACAAACGAAGGCCGATTTTTACAAACCACATATCAACGGAAACGTATTTTCATCACCTTTGCAATGGTTGAGGATTTTATCTCATATTGTTCTGTTTGGTGGTACTTTTATTCCATTGAATTTTGATATTGGTCTCACTTCATTTGAGTATTTGTGAGTTTCTATTTGTTGTTGAAGGTTATTTTCTCTGTATTTTTGGAGATTTGTCATAGTTGTTATGGGGTTTTTTTTGTATCCTACTGTGATTGTGTTGGAAGGGGGAATTATACACAATGGAGAGATGGTATATTGAAGCACTTGAGATGGCTTCATCTTTTTCCATACCTATATAATCTTGTTCCCCTTCCTGGCACTGCTAGTAAAAAAGTTTGCCTGGAATTGCAAAAGGGATCATGTCCTAGGAGTTATTACAATGCATAATGATGATGCCACTTTAGATTTTGCTGATCATTTTGAGTTTCCATATACTCTTTGGATTAAAATTTTGGAGATACATGGAGATCCTGATATTTAGCCATTCCTAGATGATTCTGTTTCAGATTGTCTTATGCCTCTTCATTTTTCAGACAAGATACCCTTGATCATGCTACTATGTAGGAGTTTGAAGTGTTGGAATACTTTGAATCTTTAGATGAGGATGATGACGGTTCTTCAGAGGATTCTTCTTCTCCATTAGAGACAATTGATGTACCTTCGCCTTCAATGATTTATTGTGTAGAGTCATTGATTGAGGCTCCTATCATTCATGTTCTATAGGATCATTCATTTTTTGTTGATGATTCATTGTGCACATTTGGTGATTCATCACCCCTAGTATCTCATTGTCTTCCTGATTGGGATTTGTATTTGTCAGACATTGGTTGCTTGTTTGTAGAATCTCATATTTTAGATTTGGAGGACACATTTGAGGGTATATCCCTCCTATTTGATGATAGTTGTGGTATAACTATTTTCACCCCATTTTAGTCTTTAGAGAGTGTTCAGGATCAGTTTCCAGTGGTACCTTGTTTGTCACCTTATGTTGTGATTGGGCATATTCCTGATTGGTTCATGGCATCATTTTCCAAGGTCTTGGGAACACATGAGTAGATTTCAGAGACATCATCTTTCATGCTTCTTTGGGAAGCATACATACATTTGTATTTGGTTTTGTTTCTTCTGAAAGGGAGAGAATTTGTTTTTCGACACTAGAGGGTGAAGCCACAATAGTGGTTTACAATTCAAGTGAGGAAGTAAAGCTCACAAAAAATGACCCCAAAGCAAAAAAAGTGATTTTGGGGGTTCGTACGAACCTATAGGTTTGAGTGAACCCATTAGAGGTTCGCCCAAACCCCTTTGAATTTTGACTGCCAAAAAACCAAAAAAATGCATAGCAAAGGGGTTTGAGCGAACCCCTTTGAAGGGATTAGAATGAACTAGGGTTTGAATGAACCCTGGTTCAAGTGAACCCCTAGGGGTTCATACTAACCCCCCTTATCCCTCATCCCCCCTGAGACACAAAAAAACCTAAATTTTGGCACTTTGAAGCTCAGGTTGAGGATGAAAATGGAGGAATCTTCACAAACCCAGCTGGATTTAGGTAGTCCTCAAAATGAGCTATCCAACGAATATAATTTTAATATGTTTTGGTTTTATTATGTATTTGTTTATTTAGTTTTATTAAACATAGGTTTTTCATCAAAAATTAAGGTCTTTGTTTTGCACATGTGGAAATATGGCAAATTATCAAATTTTTTTTTTGAAAAATATGAGTGCACCAAATATTGAATTCCTTGATCCAACCCAAAAAAATTGAATTTCAATATATACAAAAAAATTTACACGTTATATAGTCGTACTATGTTTGAATTGTAATTGGTTTGACTTCAAAACTTGATTAAGGAAAAAATATTCAATAAAAAACTATCTAACCAAGTGAAAGCACTAGATATCATAGTTACAAATCTAAATTCGAAAGAATTAGAATTTTATCCTTCATGGAAAAAAAGTTATACGTTATATAGTGTGCTTTACTTTTTTAAAATGTTGTTTTCTAAAAAAATCCAGTTTTCATGGGAGATGGAAAAAGAGGTACAATCTGTTTCCAATTTTTTTAAAAAATATATATTTAGAATCTACAAAAAAAATGTGACAAGACTCAAGTTTACATCATCTCAAATTCCTCATGGTTTAGCTGCTATAGGTGCCTAAATGTGAAGATTTAGTTAAAAATAATAATTTTAGTGTCCAGTTTGGCCAAAAATTGTAAACCACTATTGTGGGATCACCCTAGATCATGTTTTGTCTTTAGGAACTTACCATTTTTGCAGGTGATTATACATTGTGGGGGGGCTATATAGTCTCCCTCTTTCCCTCTTATGGGGGAGTTGTTGATTGTATATACATGATGTATGTAGTACTTTGGGGGTATGAATGAGTCCTCCATACATGCATCATCTCTTTTGTTTTTCTTTTCTCTCTTTTGGAGAGGGGTTTTTTCCCACAGGTTTTTTCTCCTTTTCTTCAGAACTTGCGAGAGATTTATTTTTTGCATTGTAAATGGTTACCTAACATGGTTGTGTATCCGGGACCCATATGTACTGCATTTCACATCTTCACTCCCTAAGTTGCACTTAAGGGGGGGCGTTAGAGTAAATTATATTGACTTCCTTAAGTTTACTTAGGCTTAGATTAATTTTTTGCATTTAGTTACTCCCAGAAGGTTCTCACCCATCTATGCATTTTCATTCCTTTAAAAGGTTGTACATTGTGTAATATATTCATCTCAATTTTTATTCACTCTTGTTTGGTGAAGTAGCATGTGCTCCTCTCTATCTCATGAAGGTATTTTCTGCAGATGGTTTCCTAGGTTATTTTCTCTATCAATAAACATACATTCATACATATATACATATATATATATGTATATCATATTTTATTTTCCTAATGTGATCTTCATAATATAAATTGTTGCTCCTTGCCATGCAAAATTATTGCTTCTTATTCATGTTCTACTCTTCATAGAATCATTAGTGGTATGTTTATCTCTTGTAATTCTCTTCATGAAATTGATTTAATTATGTCATGAATTCCTTTTAGATTTTTACATACTCCTTAATTTTTTCTCTCTTAAACATTCATTTAACAGTTGTAAATGAATGTGTATAATGTTTATATATATATATATATATATATATATATATATATATATATATATATATATATATATCATAGTTTAGTTTCCTAATGTGCTCTTCATAGTATAAATTGTTGCTCCTTACCATACAAAATTGCTACTTCTTATTCATTTTCTAATCTTCATAGAAAGGTAAACCCACAAAAGTGGTTTACAATTCAAGTGAGGAAGGAAAAATCACAAAAAATGACCCCATTACAAAAAACTTGATTTTAGGGGTTCGTACGAACCTACTAGTTTGAGTGAACCCATTTAATTCTTTCCCACCCAAAAACCAAACAAAATGCATTATGGAAGGGTGGTTCCCTTGAACCAAGGTTCGAGCGAACCCTACTTTGATCGAACAGTTCGCTCGAACCCCTAGGAGTTCATACGAATCCCCCTTATCCCTCATTCTCCCCCTGAGTCACAAAAAAAGTCTAAAGTTTTGCACTTCGGAGCTCGGGTTGAAGACGAAAATGGTGGAGACTTCACAAACCCAACTAGAATCAGGTATTCCTCAGAATGAGCTATCAAACGAATATAATTTTAATATGTTTGGTTTTATTATGTATTTGTTTTTTTAGTTTTATTAAACATAGGTTTTTCATTGAAAATCAAGCTCTTTGTTCAGCACATGTGGAAAAATAGTAAATTATCAAATTTTTTTTGAAAAATATAGTGCACCAGATATTGAAGTCCTTGATCCAATAAAAAAAATTGAATTTCGATACATACAAAAAAATTTACATGTTATACAGTCGCACTATGTCTGAATTGTAATTGGTTTGACTTTGAAACTTGATTTTAAAAAGAAAAAATATTCAATATAAAAAACTATCTAACCAAGTGGAAGCACTAGATATCAGAGTTTCAAATCTTTAAATTTGAAAGAATTGTAATTTTATCCTTCATGGAAAAATAGTTATGAGTTATACAGTGAGCGTCACTTTTTAGAAATATTATTTTCTAAAAAAAACTAGTTTTCGAGGGAGATAGAAAAAGAAGTGCAAATTGATTCAAATTTTTTTGAAATAAATATATTTAGAATCTATAAACAAAATTTCATGAAACTCTAGTTTGCATCATCTTCAAATTCCTCACAGTTTAGCCGCTATAGGTGCTCGAAAGTGAAGATTTAGTTAAAAAAATTTATTTTAGTGTCCAGTTTGGCCAAAAATTGTAAACCACTATTGTGGGATCACCCAAAATCATTAGTGGTATTTTATCTCTTGTAATGCTCTTCACAAAATTGATTTAATTACTATCATTAATTCCTTTTAGATCTGTACATACTCCTTAATTTTTTCTCTCTTAAACATTCATTTAACAAATTCAGTGTCTCTTGTCTCAAGTTCATTCAAAAAATCGATATATATGTCTGTATCCTTTGCCTATCCTTTCAAAATGCAAACAATGGTACTAGTTAACCATTTTCTTTTGCATATTATTGAATTTGTAAATGAATGTGTATAATGATATATATATATATATATATATATATAACATTGTACACATTCATTTACAAATTTTGTGTGTCTTGTCTCTTGTTCATTGAGTAGATTGATATATATGTGTGTATCCTTTGCCTATCCTTTCAAAATGCAAGCAATGGTACTAGTTAATCATTTTCTTCTGCATCTTTCAGGAACCATGAAGGGTTTATTCACTAATTGAAAAATTATTACTGCTTGTTTATGAAACAAATCAGTCCTCTTCAATGCCTTTTCGCCATGTGTTTTATTTTGTCAAGTCATGGTGCTGGTTTTTTTTCCCACATTGTACACATTAATTTACAAATTCAATAAGTTGTGCATCCATGGTGTGAGGTAACAACAAACATCATTCTCCTTTCAAAATGAAAACAATGGTAATCCTTATTTTTATTATGATGCAAATAAATTATATATGTATGTATACACATGTGTGTTTGTATATATATATATGTGTGTGTGTGTGTGTGTGTGTGTGTGTGTGTGTGTTTGTGCGTGTGTGTGTTTGTGTGTATGTATTTATGTATGTATGTATGTATGTATGTATGTAATGAATACACATACATACATACATGCATACATGCATACATATATATGTGTGTATGTGTATGTATGCATGCATGTATGTATGTATATACCTTCCATCGCCATGATAACCTTCCAGAGAGAGCGGGCAGTAAAATGATGGAAAAGAATGGGATACCCAAAAAAAACATTAGTCATATGCATTAATCAGAACCAAAATGAAGTTTAATTGGGGTGTAATGTGTTTGGTGTCTGCTGCTAATGTTTGGCGATTAATGTGTAGGAGTGATTTTTAATGGGTGCCAAAATAATTTTATAAGGTGCTAACGTGAATTAGACCCATTGACTTTTGAGTGGATTTGAATGATAAAATAGTTTTAATTAAATGTTAATAGTGACACATTTAGGTTTTTTTTTTGTTTTGCAATGTATATCAGTGATTTTCTGCAATGTATATGTTTATATGAATATATGCATGCATGCTTATGTTTCTATGAATGTATGCGTGTATTCTTTTGTTTCTATGATTGTATGCATGCATACAAACATGCAAAAAATCACAGATATATAAGACCCCAAATAAACATCGAATCCAAATATAATGCAGAATTCAGTCATATCATCTCTAAAAACCTACGTAACTAGCAGCTACAAATTCAAATGCTCTAACAAATTCAAATTTGAAACACAACAATTAAATAGAATGAATTCAATTATCAGATTCAAATTTCTAAATAAGAGGGACAGTAGCCAATGACATTCACAATTATTCTCCTCTGGTAATATCCTCTCCATACTACAGAGCATTGAATGGCATCATTTGCAAATTCCTCATATATCCAAGGATGATGAGAAACAATGAATATAACTTGAATAAATCTTGGTATAAAATTCTATTAAAATTTATATGTTTTTACATATATTTATATTTTCCATATGGAACTTTTAATATGTTGAACTTGATTAATTATGTGTTGTTGTACATGCATTATTGCAAAGTTTGTATGATGTTTGTATGTTACTAGCCTCGGTTGTTACTACCCATGGTTGTAAATATTGTCTTGTAGGCACAAGAGAACAAGGAGAGGTGGTGCAACAATGCTCAAGGTGAGAAATTTGGTAAATGTGTTTGTCAACACACCCAATAATTAAGGATTTTTTGTTCATATGGCTCTAAGTTTTAGGGATTGTTCTTTATTGTTCGCTAACTAGTATGTCTTTCTATTTATTTTCAATAACTATTTCCCATTTTTGTTTGCTCTATTATATTCTTTTGTTGTGGCAGGCATGTCAAATGGATAGGAGATTGTAAAGAGCATGTAAATTACAAAATGACATTTAAGGTAAAGTCTTTCAAGACTTTATATATATATATATATATATGTATATATATATACATATATATATGTATGTATATATATATGTATATATATATATGTATGTATGTATGTATATATATATGTACATGTATATATTCATGTATGTATGTCTGAATTGTAATTGGTTTGACTTAAAAACTAGATTAAAGAAAAAATATTCAATAAAAACCTATCTAACCAAGTGTAAGCACTAGATATCAGAGTTACAAATCTAAATTCGAAAGAATTAGAATTTTATCTTTCATGAACAAAAATTTATGTGTTATACGTTGAGTGTCACTTTTTAAAAATGTTGTTTTATGAAAAAATCTAGTTTTCGAGGGAGATGGAAAAAAAATTGCAATCTGATTCCAAATATTTTGAAAAAAATATATTTAGAATCTACAAACAAAATGTCACAAAACTCTAGTTTACATCATCTTCAAATTCCTCACGGTTTAGCCGCTATAGGTGCTCGAAAGTGAAGATTTAGTTAAAAAAAATATTTTAGTGTCTAGTTTGGCCAAAAATTGTAAACCACTATTGTGGGATCACCCCAATCTAATTGTAAATTGTACGTGTAAGTTTACAATGAATAAGAAAAATAAACATCATAAATGAACATAATGTCTACCGAGTCACAACCAAAGTCTTGAAAGACTACCTAAATTGTCATCTTGCAATTTGACATGCTCTTTACAACCTCCTTAGTTGTGTATACATACATACATATATATATGTACATATACATATATATATGTATGTATGTATACACAACTAAGGAGGTTGTAAAGAGCATGTCAAATTGCAAGATGATAATTTCTAAGGTAAACTATTTCAAGACTTTACTTTGGTTGTGACCCAGCAGACATTGTGTTCATTTATGATGTTTATTTTTCTTATTCATTGTAAACTTACACTTACAATTTACAATTAGATTGGGGTGATCCCACAATAGTGGTTTACAATTTTTGGCCAAATTGGACACTAAAATAATTTTTTTAACTAAATCTTCACTTTCGAGCACCTATAGCGGCTAAACTGTGAGGAATTCGAAGATGATGCAAACTAGAGTTTTGTGAAATCTTTTTTGTAGATTCTAAATATATTTTTTTCAAAATATTTGGAATTAGATTACACTTCTTTTTCCATCTCCCTCGAAAACTAGATTTTTTCATAAAACAACATTTTAAAAAAGTGATGCTCACCGTATAACGCATATAAAAAAAATTCATGAAGAATAAAATTCTAATTCTTTCTAATTTAGATTTGTAACTCTGATATCTAGTGCTTACACTTGGTTAGATAGTTTTTTATTGAATAATTTTTCTTTAATCAAGTTTTTAAGTCAAACCAATTACAATTCAGACATACATACATGCATACATACATACACATGTATATATATATACATACATACATATATCTATACATCTAATTAATCTATTTGAAATTATAATTTTTTCAACACCTACACTTGGAAATCAATCTTACAATTGTTTGCATTTTCAAAGGAGAATGATGTTTGTTGTTACCTCACACCATGGATGAACAACCTATTGAATTTGTAAATGAATGTGTACAATGTGGGAAAAAAATCAGCACCATGACCTGACAAAATCAAACAACACATGGTGAAAAGGCATTGAAGAGGATTGATTTGTTTCATAAACAAGCAGTAATAATTTTTCAATTAGCGAATAAACCCTTAATGGGTCTTGAAAGATGTAGAAGAAAATGATTAACCAATACCATTGCTTGCATTTTGAAAGGATAGGCAGAGGATACACACATATATATCAATCTACTCAATGAACAAGAGACAAGAGACACATAATTTGTAAATGAATGTGTACAATGTTATATATATATATATATATATATATATATATATATTGATCATTATACACATTCATTTACAAATTCAATAATATGAAAAATAAAATGATTAACCAATACCATTGTTTTCATTTTGAAAGGATAGGCAAAGGATACAAACATATATATCGATTTGTTGAATGAACTTGAGACAAGAGACACTAAATTTGTTAAATGAATGTTTAAGAGAGAAAAAATTAAGGAGTATGTACAGATCTAAAAGGAATTCGTGATAGTAATTAAATCAATTTTTTGAAGAGAATTACAAGAGATAAACATACCACTAATGATTTTGGGTGATCCCACAATACTGGTTTACAATTTTTTGTCAAACTGGACACTAAAATATTTTTTTTTAACTAAATCTTCACTTTGAGCACCTATAGCACTAAACTGTGAGGAATTTGAAGATGATGCAAACTAAAGTTTTGTGACATTTTGTTTGTAGATTCTAATTATATTTTTTTCAAAATATTTGGAATTTCATATTGCACTTCTTTTTCCTTCTCCCTCGAAAACTAGATTTTTTCATAAAACAACATTTTAAAAAAGTGATGCTCACCATATAATTCATAATTTTTTTTCCATGAAGGATAAAATTATAATTCTTTCGAATTTAGATTTTTAACTCTAATATCTAGTGCTAACACTTGGTTAGATAGTGTTTTATAGAATATTTTTTCTTTAATCAAGTTTTGAAGTTAAACCAATTACAATTCAGACATAGCACGACCGTATAACACGTAACTTTTCTTGTATGTATCGAAATTCAATTTTTTTTTGTTGGATCAAGGACTTCCATATCTAGTGCACTCATATTTTTCAAAAAAAAAATGATAATATGCTATTTTTCCACATGTGCAAAATAGAGAGCTTGATTTTCGGTGAAAAACCTACATTGACAATAAATAAAAAATAAATATAATAATAAGATTAAATTTATTTAAAATTATACTTTTTTGGAAGCTTATAATAAGGAATACATACAAAAAATAAATTTGAAATGAATTCATTTGATCCCCCAAAAGGTAAATCAAAAGTGGTTTTTTATCAGCATTTTGATAGGTTTAAAGGAGACTCCATTGTAGGTATGGTTTAAAACTAGTGGGGTTCTATCCAAGGGGGTTTGATCTAAGGTATTTTATCAAACCCTCTTAAATTGGCATGCTTTAAATAGAACTTTTTAAGGCTTAAATCATTATATTTTCTAAAAATGTGATTTCAACAAAAATCAGAATCTCCCAGAAATTGTAAACCAACTTTGTGGGATCACCAATTGATTTCCACTTATACATACACTTGCAATTTATTGATATGTTGCATATAGATGTATAATTATATATATATGGATGCATATATACTTAGTTGTGTGTGTATATATATATATATATGCACACACACACAACTAACATGTATATGGATACATATACATATATATTTATGTATGTATACATACATAAATATATATGTATATGTATCCATATACATGTTAGTTGTGTGTGTGTGCATATATATATATATACACACACACCTAAGTATATATGCATCCATATATATATAATTATACATCTATATGCAACATATCAATAAATTGCAAGTGTACATATAAGTGGAAATCAATTGGTGATCCCACAAAGTTGGTTTACTGGGAGATTCTAATTTTTGTTGAAATCACATTTTTAGAAAATATAATGATTTAAGCCTTAAAAAGTTCCATATATATATATATATATGTATGTATGTATGTATATGTATGTATATACATAGTTGTGTGTGTGTATATATATATGTACATAATTTTTTGAATTTCAATTACATACATTTCTTAATGTACATTTAAATTTTCAACAATGTTAGTCAGGTGAATACAAAAAACACATATCAAACAAAATGATAGATGAATACAACCAACACAAAACCGATTTCAAATCACAAAAAGCATAAATCATTAACTTAGACATCTCCCAAAACATGCCTAGGCTAAAATAAGATTTATTAAAACATAAACATGATTAAGAAAAAGTTGGAAAGAAGACAAGGAGTCTTCAATTTTACAAAAAACCACTAGCATACATCGAAGTAGAAAAGTTCACAACAAACTAGCATTCAATTTTACAAAAATACACACTAGTATCCTTTGGCTATCCAATACAACAGACTAGTATCCTTTGGTTTTCCAATACAATAGACTAGCATTTATTTTTATGAAAAACACACTAGCACACATTGAGGCCAAAAATTTCGCAACAAAAAATCCTAATAAGACATCCACAGATTTGATTAAGAAGTGATGTGTCCTTGGGGGTCAGCTGACTCCGTATCAACTAGAGAAGATGTTGAAAACTATGGATTGTTTTGTATGGCACTTGCTATACAAGCAAGAAATGGCTGATTTACCTCTAGATTAAGTTGTAATTGTTGGGAGCAGCCTTCAAAAGACCCGCTTTGTAGGCTGCTAAGAGAAGCAAAGGATAGAGACAAAATGTTAATCATGTCCCTTAAAACTGGATGTTGAGTTGGAAGAGGAGTTGTAGTACTCTTACTTCTATTTATTTTTGCTCTTTCTTCCTTCTTTTGGTTTTCCTTCAACTATCGAGCAATCTTTGCTTGCTCCCATTCAAAATCCTTTTGATGATTTTGCCTCAAGTTCTCCTCTACAATTTTTTTTTTTGCAGCATGCTCCAATTTCTTTGCCTCCCTTTGTGCCAGGATTGCTTCCTTTTTTACCTTCTTTTCATCCATTTTCTCCCTTTTCCTTTGCTACAATTCTTGGTTTCTTCATTTTTGTGCCTCTTGTTTATATAGCAAATTGAAAAAATCATCTAATGTAAAATTTTGAGATTTCCTACCTAAGTGTAGCACCCCATTGTGACCTCTATTATATGATTGGTACACTCTTTGCATTGGGAGTTGTAAAAAAGTGTGTATACTGCTTGTTGTTTGTTGGTCATTGAATTGTGTGCATGGAACATAGTTAGCTTCTCCATCACTTGATTCATTACCTTCAACTCCATCTACTTCATCATTTTCAGCCTCCCATTTTCTCCCAATTGTGAAGTAATGGATGACCTCTTTAGGATCAACATGTGGTGGTGATCACATGGAAAACCATTCATACCCTTGAGTGAAATCCAGATGCACCCCTAGGTTTAAAGCTGCATCTTGAAATTCAAATGGAAGATTGAGACTCTCTTCATTTTTAGCTGCTTGATTACATGTTTGAACTATTGGTTCTTCTTCAATTTCCGCTGCCTCAATGTTTTCTATGCAATATCCTTCTTCGTTTGTTGGATTTGGGGGATTTCTTGTATAAAATGTTTCCAAAAACTATCTAATTTGTTCCTCATTCCAACCTACTATCCTAAAACAAGTCTCTGCTCCATGAACTATGCCTCATCATTAGCTATATCACCCTGTGTTTCTACTCCCAATGTGGTTCCTTCATCTTCAACCTTGAAAGCTTGGCTTGGCCCCATATCTAAGTCAAGTGCATGTCGATCTAATGGAAATATTCTCATTCTTCTAAAACCACTTGCAATTTTATTAGGATTCAAAGCTTGTGTAAGAGCTTTGTTGGAAAGTGTTGCCAACTCTTCCCTTCCAATGTCAATTGGGGATGTGTAGAGAGCCATATACTCCTATGTTTTTTGAAGTAGTTTTTGAATGGTGAAAATACACTAACATCAAGGGGCTGCAATGTGCTGGAAGTGTGAGAAAATATATTCCCATAGTATTTTCTTCTTCAATCATTTTGAATGCCACATGGCTACTTGAACCATAGATTTTTGGCACCCTAGTCCTTTCTAGCAATTCTAGGGTTTTTCACCTAAAAGGAGAAAGTAGGGCCAAAAGATCTAGCTAGATTCACTCAGATAGAAGATTGTATGATTAAATTATGACTAAACATAATGATCTAAATGTTGCTAAGTACTGAAATTGATTGATTAAACATGCAAAACTAGTGAAATATGAAATGTTTGAAAACACATTATGTAATGCAAAATCACCTAGAAACGAATGTAAAACTAAACATAATTGAACCAAACTGAAAGTGTGCACCTGGAATGTGGATGGATATTGGAAATGACATTTGAAATGTTGTTGATGTTGATTTTTAGGCCTATTGGGATTCATTTTCCATTCTAGGTGAATTAGTCCCAATTTTGCAAAATTGTGTCGGAACCCATTTTTGACAAAAGGGTACTTAAAAATGCAGAAAACTCAAAATTGACCCTGGAGTGGGACTCATTCACCAATCATGGTGAATGATTCCACTTTTGAATTTTTGGATTTTCAAAAGTGGAATTTGAAGCTTCCGATCTACACTTTGACTTCCTATAGGTGTCCACTTCTAAAACTTTGATTTACGATTCTGAAAATGGATTTTTGTTGATATTTGACTTGTTGAATGAAGAGAAGACTTTAGAAACCTTTTAAATTGATCTTCAATGATTTCCAAGCTTCCAAGAGTCCTAAATCTACAAACAAACAAGACAAGAGAGTTATTGAATGTTAAGGCATAGGGCTTTGCCCTGGTCAAACCCCTTTTAGGTAATTAAACCAAAATTATGTAAGAATAGAATGAAACATGCAATAATGGAGTTGATTACCTTTCCATGATGTTTGATCTTGAAATTTTGTAGCAAAGCATGAAGGATCTACCCTTGAATGTCTGAAAATTGATCTTGAATGACTTGTAATGATGAAACCCTAAGTTGCTTGAGAAGATGAATGGTGAATGAATTGTAAAATGAGTTGAGAGATGTAAATTAGGGCTTAGAAGATCGTATTTATAGGAAATTCACCTATTTTACCCATTAATACCTCATCACAGGCTGACATGAAGAAATAATAAACTTAAATTTTACTTTTTTCCCACTCAAGGGTGAAAAATGAGCCAAATGGGACTCATTCGCCACCCATGGTGAATGGGTCCCACATGGATGGGACTAATTCACCATGCATTGTGAATGTGTCCCGCAGGGGGGCATTTTGATAGCTAAGATGCCAGGGTACAAGGAAATAAGGTTTAAATTGCAACTTTATCAGGTATCTAATCAATTTAAGCCTTAGGATGCACAATATGGGTTAATAGGGGCCTATTAGTGATGATGTAAAGGTCAATTAGGGCTTGGTAGATAGAATTCAATGTGAAAGTGTGATTTAATACACTTTACAACACTAAAATGAGGCCCACATGGCCTAGGAAAGCATAAGAACCAATGTGACTGTGTGAGACACATTACAACACTAGATTATCATTAAGTTTAATTCAAAAACCTTCTAGATTGATGTGATAATGAATTTAAATACATTTTATAATTTTTAATTAGGGAGGAATGGGTTCATTAAGTATAGAAAAGTGTGAAAGTCCTTTACAAGACTTTACAACACCTTTACAAGGCATCGTTAGAAGCATGTTATTCAATTTGTAAGGGTCCAAGGCCTAGTGTGGATACATAAAATGCCTCACAACACCAAATAAAGGCCTTATTAAGTCCATTTTATCATGAATTATTCCCATGTCAAGTAATAGGTCCCTTTTTTCTATGGTACACTGCTATGACCGTTAAAGATGAGAAGTCTATTTGTTGGTGACACCCCTCCTAGGACATTTCTTGCAAAGTGTTTTAACCATTCCACAAATAATTCTTTGGTCATCTAAGCATGATCTTGGATTTCCATGCATGCCCTTGGCTCATAGTTAACAATATAGTTTCTAATGTTCCTTTTGGACTTGAACAAATAGTAACCAAGTATAGCTTCACCTGCTGCACTAACACAAGCTAGAATAATGATCCATTCTCTTATTTTAGAAATTAATTGTGGAACACATTTGGTCCCTATTTTTGTAATAACTCTCATTGCATAATTTCTGCTAGCCTAGACACCTATTTCATCGTAGTTCCATATTGTGTTGGGCCAATAATTGTCTTTTTTGTACAACTCCTCCAAGTTGTCATAGAATGAAGAAACTATTTTAGGGCATAGCATTATAGCTCAATCTATTTCCACTCATTTGAGTGTTTGAATTGTCAGATCGGGATGCCTTTGACAAAATCCAGCCCACCATGACCTCCTTAGTATCCCATTTGTGAGCGGTTTAGGCCTCGCTCTAACCATTTGGGCCATCGTTGACTTAAGCTGTGAGACTTGAAGGCCATGGCCAATATTAGCCATGTCTTTACACCACTACACAATTTCAGCTTCTTCATCAGATAGGATTTTTCATGGCCCCTTCCTTTTTTTGGATGTCACACCATTGATTCATTCCCTCAAACTGCTAGGTGAGATGGGTATGTGCAAGATCATCATGGAAAAACAGGCCCTTAAGTAGCAAAAAAATAAGAAAAATAAGAGCTAAGCAACTTGACGTAAAATTTTGAATAAGTTATCTATATTATTTCACAAATTTGTAACAATAGAATTTGTAGAAAATTGAATGTAGTTTCTAAATTACTAGGTTTATTTTTTGAAAAATCTATTTGGTGAAATTGAAATTTCAGAAATGGGGTAGTACTTAAATTCCGGAAAAAAGCAGAAGTAGGTGTCTGTCTAACCACCCTAACCACAATAAAATGATCATAATTTTTTATAATATTTTAGATATAAGTAGAGGACTCATGTCCTAATGTGATGCATATTCTTTTGTAATTTTTTTTCAAGTAAATAATTAATTAAGAATTTTTTATTACAACTTTTAAAAAATATAAAAACTCATTTCATGAAATTCATTTTTTCTTTTTTTAATCCTATAGTATGTGAAGTATAGAATGTGACGCATGTTTTAGATTCAAAAAATGTGATATCATTTGAAAACTATAAATGTTTTTCAATCAACCTATCGATCAGGACTTTAGTAGTAATTAAAATAGAAAATGAATAATAATTATTTATTAAATTCAAAATAAAGCATAATGTATATTGATGGAAAGATGAGAATATCCTTTAAAAACCCTTTTCGTTTCATCAATTTTGGGTAAAAAAATTCATCAACCAGATAACCTACACATACCCATCATATCACCACTTTTTGGCTCATCATGATCCTGCACATACCCAGATTCCTCATTTGATTGTTGAACCTCTGATTGACATTCGATTGTCCTCAACATCTATAATGTCTTTTTCCACGTGATGCATAGTCCAAATTTCCATGCATAGATATGGGGTTGTCACATGGTCATCAAGTGGCGGTTCCATTTCTACCTCAATATTATGAACAATAGGTTCAAAACCATCATTTTCATTTACATATGTTCTACATTTTTAGAAATAACATCCTCGTTGATGTTGATTGTTGGCTCTTCATCAACAACATTTATAACATTGAACATCACTCCATGAGGTACTCTAATTAAGAACCCCCCACTCGATCTTTTCCTCTTCTACCCTAATGCCTCGATTATTAGTGATCCTATACATTGTAAGCCATAAAGTGTTAGAAAAAAATGTTGAAAGCGGTAAAAAGAAGTTGAAATCATTATTGAAACAAACAACAAACCTAAGAGTACCATTGTTTGCATTATGAAAGGAGAATGATGTTTTTCATTACCTCACATTGTGGAGAGTAGACATCAAAAAACATATGTATGTACAAAAATTTATATAAGTATACATTTATTTGTGTAATTATATGTATAAACACACATATATATAAATATGTATGTATATGTATGTATACATATAATTACATATAAAATCATTGATATACATTGCAAAACAAAAAAGGGTGTTAATTGTGTCACTATTAACATGCAATTAAAACTATTTTATCATTCAAATCCACTCAAAATTCAATGGGTCTAATTCATGTTAGCACCTTTTTAAATTATTTTGGCACCCATTACAAATCACACCTACACATTATTTGCCAAACATTAGCACCAGACAACAAACACATTACACCCCAATTAAAATTTATTTGGGGTCCGATTAATGCATATGAGTCATTTTTTTTGGGTATCCAATTCTTTTCCATCATTTTATTTGGGTTTACATATATATACGTAAATATAGATGTATTTATATGTATCTGAATAGATATATGTATACATGTATCTATGTGTACATATAATTACACAATTACATGTATACATATATTTGTACATATACATATATACATATATATATAGATATATCTATAAATCCATAGATATATGTCTGTATATATGTCAATATATATGTACAAAAAATTTAAATGTATACATACATTTGTGTAATTATATGTATAAACACATATGTATAGTAAATGAAAGAAGTTATTTTGTATTCAACAGGGATAGGATATAAATTTCAGCAAAGGTAGAATGATTAGAGACTTGGGTTTTCAGAAATATGCACAAAAAAGTAACCAAGTCATGAAAAAAACTATAAGTAGAATGTACAAAGCACATTGTACAAAAAATGAAAGAAGTTGTGTTGTATTCAACAACAATAGGATATTAATTTTAACAAAGGTAGATCGATTATAGACTTGGGTTTTCAAAAATGTGGAAAAAAAAGTAACCAAGGGTTTCATAATAATAATTCCTCACTCACAGGAATACAAAAGTGCATTTTTAGATAGATGTTGAATATTCTAGGGAAGGATTTTATGAGATTAATTCCTTAAGCACACAAATTTAGAAAAAACCAAGCAAGGGTCTTAACATATATGGTGTATAATAAATGGAGAGTAGGAAATATTCATTTAACTCTGAAAATACTCTTGGGAAAACCAACTACCATGACCTGAAAAAGTCAAAAAACACATGGCAAAAAGGCATTGAAGAGGAATGATTTATTTCATAAACAAGCAGTAATAATTTTCCAATCAATGAATAAACCCTTAATGGGTCCTGAAAGATGAAAAAGAAAATGATTAACCAATACCATTGTTTGCATTTTGAAAGGATAGGCAAAGGATACACACATATATATCAATCTACTCAATGAACAAGAGACAAGAGACACATAATTTGTAAATGAATGTGTACAATGTTATATGTAAAACATTATACAAATTCATTTACAAATTCAAACACGCAACTTATTGAATTTGTAAATGAATGTGTACAATGTTATATATATAACATTGTATAGTCTCATTTGCAAGTTTAATAAGTTGTGTTATATATCATTATACACATCCATTTACAAATTCAATAAGATGCAGAAGAAAATGATTAACCAATACCATTGTTTTCATTTTGAAAGGATACCCAAAGGATACACACATATATTGATCTGCTCAATGAACAAGAGATAAGAGACACAAAATTTGTAAATGAATGTGCACAATGTTATATATATATATATATATATATATATATATATATATATATATATATATAACATTGTACACATTCATTTGCAAATTCAATAAGTTGTGTTAAATATAACTAACTAACTAACATTGTACACATTCATTTACAAATTCAATAAGATGCAGAAGAAAATGATTCATTAGTACCATTGTTTGTGTTTTGAAAGGATAGGAAAAGGATACACACATATATATCAATTTTTTGAATGAACAAGAGACATAGAATATGAAATGAAAAGTATATTTATACTGGCCTTCTATATGTGCAATGGAAAGTAGAAAAATAGAAAAACATTCGACAGTAAACAAATGTTAGTATGTTGTATTAAACACCCAAATGAAACATATTTAAACAGAGTTATATACGTATATATATTTGTGTTTGTGTATGTATATACATATATATATACATGTATATATGTACTTGTATGTAAGTATTTGTATGTATGTATATTTATATATATGTGTGTATATGTTTTTAGACACATAATACACATATATACACATATATTAAATGCATATATACAGACACACACACATATATATACATATACATGTATATATGCACAAATATATATATACACACGTATATACACATAAATAAACCATGAGAAATGACCAAACCATAAGAAATGGCCAAAAGTAGACAAATATAAATACATGTATATGCACAAATAAATGACAAATATAAACCCTAATAAATGACAAAAAATAGAAAATGAACACACAAATTATTGAATTTGTAAATGGGGTTTGTAAGGAGAAACCCATCACCAAAAAAGACATTTCATTTACTTATAAAGAAAAGTAAAAAGACACTACATAAATATAAATGTTAAATGCATAGTTCATGAAAATAACTATAAGTATAATGTATAAAGTACGAACCTAAAACTTAGGATATTGGAGAAATGTGCAGAGGATGCCTATGGATGCTCCAAATTTTGCAAAGAAAAATTATTCACAAATAGTAATTGGGTATGTCCATGATCATCATGGAAAAAATAGGTCCTTAAGTGGTGAAAAATTCATAAAAATAAGAGTTAGGCAACTTGACGTAAAAATTTGAATAAGTTATCTATATTATTTCAAAAATATGTAAGAATAGAATTTGTAGCAAATTGAATTTAGTTTCTAAACTACTAGATTTTTTTTTTTAATCTATTTGGTGAAAATTTGAAATTTCAATGCAATAGTACTTAAATATCAAGGTAAAATAAGAAGTAGGTGTTTGTCAACCACCTAACCACAATAAAATGATAATATTTTTTATAAGATTTTAGATATAAGTAGAGGACTCATCTCTTGATGTGATACATATTTTTTGTAATTTTTTCCAAGTAAATAATTAATTATGATTTTTTTATTACAACTTTTAAAAAATATAAAAACTCATATGTCTAACCACCTTAACTTGGTCAAAACTTCATGAAATTCATTTTTTTAAATCCTAGTATAGTATGTGAAGCATAGAATGTGACGCATGTTTCATATTCAAAAAATGTGATATCGTTTGAAAGCTATAGATGTTTTTCAATCAGCCTATCAATCAGGACTTTAGTCGTAATTCAAATAGAAAATGAATAATAATAATTTATTAAATTCAAATTAAAGCATAATTTATATTGGTGGAAAGCTAAGAATCTCCTTTAAAAACCCTTTTCATTTCATCAATTTTGGGTAAAAAAATTTGTTAGCCACATACCCTACACATACCCATCATATCGCCACTTTTTGGCCCATCATGATCCTGCACATACCCAATTGTGAATGACGTTGGTTGCTTTCCCCCTCTTATTTAGGATTTTTAATCTGAAAATTTAGTGCATTCAATTTGGTTGTGATTCAAATTTGAATTTGTTTGATCATTTGAATTTGTAACTACCAGTTACGTAGGTTTTTAAAGATGATATGACTAAATTTTGCATTATATTTGGATTTGATGTTTATTTGGGGAGCCTTACACCAGTATTTAATTGTACAGGTACCTACAAGAAATGAATTAAATACATGTATCTACTAAGGAGTGTGTGGAAGATTATGCATTTGAAATCCCATTGAGTTAATAGGAGATTGTGATTATGTCATGTAAAGCACCATTAAGTGTGCATGTGTAGTTGTTAAGATAATATGTAATGAGGGGTGAAAATTTGCAAGTGGGGGTATTTGTAACAATAAAAGTTTTAAATTAATTGTATTTATGAGCCTTTTTATGTGCAAATTGACTTCTTTTATAAATGCAAATGCATGTTTAGTTGTCTATTATCATTGGTCAGTTACACATTGTGTTATGAATAGCCATTGGTGTTGTTGCAATTTTTTAGTTGATGATTTATAAATTTTCT
This sequence comes from Sequoia sempervirens, assembly GCA_007258455.2. Taxonomy (NCBI): domain Eukaryota; kingdom Viridiplantae; phylum Streptophyta; class Pinopsida; order Cupressales; family Cupressaceae; genus Sequoia; species Sequoia sempervirens. Next base: position 41,381 of record VDFB02224654.1, read on the forward strand.
CAATGGATCAAAGTGAATTTTCTTTTGGGAGGTGGAGTGAGCATGGAGGTGGTGATAATTCAATGGGTGGTAGTAACTAGGACTTCTCCCCTAGGTAATTTTTACATCACAGAAGATAATGAACACTTCCTCTACAATAAATAAAAAGCACATGTTTAAATATCTCAACTTAAAATATCTTATGTTTCTTGTGGAAACTTCCACATTTTATGGACAACAGTGAAAAAAAGGTTGTACAGTGAGCTATGAAAATATCTCACCAACTAGATATCTAAGTTCCCATTTCGATCAAACTATTTCACTTGCAAATCTATAAATATTGTCATCATGGTGAAGAAAAAATTCTATATATGTAGGTTGTTGATCTTGATGTATCCATTAAAAATTATTTAATAATAATGTTTATGTTCTTGTATTATATTTATCTTAAATGTTTGTGTTTCATGTTGTGGCAAGTTATCTTTTGCACTATATGTGTCATGAGAGATTTTTATTAGATGTGGTCTCTTAAACTTGGCCTCTCATCTAGCACATTCTAAGCTTGTATTATTCAGGTGGTTGTGTGGGGACCTCCCATTTTTGTTAATGATCATTGTTGGACTATCTAACCTGCTAACAAGAATCAATTATGCAATCTATATACCATGCATTAAATAGAAATTAAATCATTAACCACACACTATCAATTATTTAGTTAAACAATAATTCTACACTATTCTCTAGTGTAGACGAGGAGATTTTCTACCCTCAAATCTTAGAACAAATAGAGTCTACAGGGAGAAAATTGTCTTCAACTACTTCAAGGGATAAAGCTTAGGTGATCGGATAAAATGATGAGAGTTCCAGAAATAGAAAGAGTACATCACATAGGTCTTCTAGATAGACTGACAACCTCTTAGCCAAGGATGAAATCGGCCCAAGGACTATAGGGTGTATCACAGGAATTTCAACAACACATTGACATCTCGTATAGGCCAAAAAATGAGAATGTCACCAAAAAATAACAAAATGACTACTTTTGACCGCTAAAAACTCTTAAAACATGGGAAGATAATAAAAGATAACAGAACTAAAATAAAGTAAACTAAATAGAATGTAGATGATAACCATGAGGAGAAAGAAAGTGCTCACAACAACCCAAGTAATGAAACCTCCAACAAAGAAATGTCTCCAACACCTGCACACATAAGATCAAGAGAAAATGTTGGGGCCATTTAGAGGCTTGCATCAGTCTGATGGGGAGACTTACCTTTCAAGAGAACTCTTGCTCTTCCCAAGACCTATTCTCTAGTCTTCCTAGGGTATTCCTCTCTACCCTATTCAGGGATCTCTCCTAAACCCCTCTCACCTCATAAGACTCTCCACCAATTTCAAATTCTTCTCCATTACTCTCAATTCACCACTAGGCTTCCCTGGGCTCCAAACTGACCCAAAGTGTCCTAACCACTCCAAGGGCTAGGAAATGATATTCTACTATCTCTTTGTTGATTTGAAACCTCACTAATCCATCTCATTGGATTCTTTCACCATTCTCCCATCGCTTTCATGAAAAATTCTATTTTAGGCCTTGTAGCCTTTTGCCCCAACTAGGCCTCCTAGAACCCGTTTTCTTGGCTTTTCTCAAAAAACGGTCTTAACAACCCCCCAAATATTTTTTTGATATTATTTCTAGTGGTACCCTAGGCTTCAATATTTACTAGGTGTAAGGTCTCCCAAGTGGCCGTTCATATGACTATCCTCATACCTCCCTAATTTCAAGGGTTTCAAGGGTTTTAGCTCTTTTTTCCAACTTTGAGGGCTTCAATGACCTCCTCAACTCTCCTCCTTGCACACACATGTCTGGAATACATGTTCCCATACTCCCATGCTCTTGATTGCCACAAACCAATCCATTTAGCAGCTTTCTTTATTGCTGTCCTCTCCAAGCCACTAGCTAGAATGCACTTGCACTTGCCTAGTACTTGTTAGTTTCTTCACTTCCCCTACAAACAAAGACTCCTAAACCTGTATGTAAATTATTTACATATTCCGCAACTTGATTCCAATTGGCCATGAGAGGAAAGCCACGGGAACTCAAGTGGGACTCATTATTCACAAAACTGGTCTAAACGAGCAGTGAGTCCAAAAACCCAAAAACTTGCAAAACCTTAACCATTTGGTCTAAATGACTAATATAATGCTGATACAGTAAGTAAATGACATAAATGAAACACTCAAAGCATCATATTATTCCTTTCAATCCATTCTTGACTAGATGAAGGCTCAAACACAAAAATGCACTTGAAAGTTGTTGAATTCCAATCACACAAAAATGCTCTCCAAGTCTCAATTCGTGAAAATGAACTTCCAACCCAAGTATTATGGTTTGGATGACCTTATATACCTTTCTCCCATGTGCTAGGACCCTTGGGTCGAACTTAGAACAATATTAATGCTATTTTTCAACTTTTAGGCCAAATTGCCAAGGCAACATTGCCAAAATGCTCAAATTGCCAAGATTTGTATAGGAACTCATAAAGTTCAAGACTCTAAGCCAAACCTACCCTAACACACTCTCAAAAAAAACCTAGGGACATTATATCATAGTTCTTATTCCTTTGGTGGTTGGCTAGAACCACCTGCAAGCCAAAAATCACTAAGAGCTTCCAAAATACCTTAAAGTGCTCCTGCACCATTCTCCCCCTGCAACAAAGAGGTTAAGGAAACTATGATGTCAAGAGTTCCTCACTAATTCCATGCTTTTTAAAGTCACCTTCTGCTATCCAAGTAGCCTCTTACTCTGGTTGATGTCTCCACTTCACTAGGTGCTCCATGTATGTCTTGTGCCTAGTCTTCTTCTTCACCCTTGAGTCTAGAATCTTGTCCACTTGTGGGATGATCTGATCTAGTACCTTGAGTGCTTCCACATCCTTGTTTATCTTAGCATTGTAATGTTCTTCATCCATTTTTTTTCCTTTATACTTCACCAAGTCCTTCACATTGAAGATAGGAGAAATAGACATCTCCTTGGGTAACTCCACCTTGTATGCATTTGACCCATACTTAGCCAACACTTTACATGGCCCTATCCTTTTCATTTGCACCTTGCTTGGTATGCCTTTATGTAACCTTGTCTTGTTCAATTATACCATCACCAAATCACCTATCTCAAATTGTAATTCTCTTCGCCCTTCATCTCTCTTATCCTTGAACTTTTGATTAGCCTCTATCAATGTCTTCTTTACATGTTCATGAACCTCTCTCATTGACTGAGCAAAATCATCAGCATGTCCACTAATCCCTTCATATCATTGTAGATCCCTAAGCTCAAGTACACCCCTTGGATGTAAGGCATATACTATTTCAAATGGACTCTTTCCCGTTGTTTTATTTGTGCTATCATTGTAAGCAAATTCAGCTTGTGGAATCACTTGTTCCCATTCTTGTCCATACTCCTTAGGTAAGCATCTCAACAAGTTTCCAAGTACCCTATTGATCACCTTTGTCTATCCATCCATTTGAGGATGATATGCTAAGCTATGAGACAAGTTGGTTCCTAGCCTCTTCCAAAGAGTTTTCCAAAAGTGTCCCATAAACTTCACATCTCTGTCTACAACTATGCTCTTTGGAAACCCATGTATCCTCACTATCTCTTTGAAGAATAGGTGTGCAATGTGACTAGCATCATGTGTTGTTTTGCATGGTATGAAATGCCTCATCTTGCTGAATCTGTCCACTACAAAAAACACACTGTCCAAACCAGTTGGTGTCCTAGGTAGACCTACTATGAAGTCCATGCTTATGCATTCCCATGGTCTATTTCAGTGGGTAATGGCTGATAAAGACTTATGTTCCCTTTTCCTTTTGACACACTCCACATTTCTCTACATACCTTCTTACATCTCTTTGCATCTTAGGCCACCAACAGAACCTCTCCAGTAAGTCTAGTGTCTTGTTCAAACCAAAGTGACCACTCAAACTGCCATTATATTTTTCTTGGATTAGATTCTCTCTCATGGAACCTATAGGAACACACAATTGCTTCCCCTTAAACAATAAACCATTCTACAAAGTGTAATTAGCATATTCACTGTGAAAATGATTCTCAAAATTAGTACATACCTTGTATATTTCTGAGAAATCATAATCTCCTTCATATAGGTCTTTGAATCCTTCAACCCATGTGCTTTGCAGTTGTATCTCTTGGACAATAAGCAACCTCCTACTAAGAGCATTAACAACCTTATTGTTAACCCCCTTCTTATGCTTGATGGTAAAAGTTTATGACTGCAAAAACTCCATCCACTTGATATGCCTCAAACTGAGCTTCTCTTAAGTGTTGATGTAACTTAAGGCCTAATTGTCGATGTATACCATAAATTATTTTGGCAATAGGTAGTGCCTCCACTTCTTAAGAGCTTGCACTAAAGCATTACAACTCTAAGTCATACGATGAGTACCTAGGCTTTGCTTAGTTCAACCTTTCACTAAAGAATGCCACTGACTTGCCTTCTTGGCTTAGGACAGCTCCTACTGCTATGTTACTTTCATCACATTCTACTATGAATGGTTTGTCAAAACTTAGTAAAACTAAGATAGGTTGGATAGCTATCTCCCTCTTCAACCTTTCAAATCCTTCATTAGCTTGTTTGGTCCACACACACTTTGTTTTTAGTCCTCCTTTGATGGTGTCAAGAACCGGTGCACAAATTTCACTAAACCTTCTCACAAATTTCTTATAGAACTGAGCTAATCCATGGAAACTCCTAACTTTTGTCCCTGTCTTTGGAGTAGGCCAACTGAGAATGGCTTCAACCTTGTTTTTTTCCATCTTCAAGTTCCCTTAGGATACTACAAATCCTAGATAGATCAATTCTTGCTTCAGGAACTCACTCTTCTCAAGGTTTATGGTGAGCTTCTCCTCTTGAAGTTTTCTCAACACAAGTTCTAGGTGCTTCATTTGTTCTTCTTTTGTTTTGTTAAAGATGAGGATATAATCTAGGTAGAAAACCATAAAGACTCCTATGTAGTCCTTCAAGACCTCATTCATCACCCTCATAAAAGTGCTAGGTGCATTTGTAAGCCCGAATGGCATCACTAACCATTCATACAACCCTTCTATGGTTTTAAATGCTGACTTCCATTCATCTCCTTCTTTCATCCTAATATGATAATAGCCACTTTTCAAATCAATTTTGGAATAGAACTTAACACCCCCTAAACAGTCCATTAGATCTTCTATCCTAGGAATAGGAAACCTATATCTAATGGTTATCCTATTTATGGACCTAGAATCAGTACACATCCTCCACTTGTCTCCCTTCTTAGGTGCCAACACAACTGGAACAACACATGGAATTATGCTCTTTCTGGTCAGCCCTTGGTGCAAAAGTTCTTGAACTTGCCTTATTATCTCCTTATTTTGCTCTGCTGTCATCTTGTATGCAGCCTTGTTAGGTAGTGTTGCTCTTGGTATAAAGTCTATTTGATGACTGATTGCTCTCTTGGGTGGTAGTGTAGCTGGTGTACCTTCACAAATGATGTCCCTAAACTAATCCAACAATCACTTCACTTCTGCTATCATAGGTAGCTGATTAGATAACTCTCTTCCTTTGGCTTCAACATGATTGTATATGCCTCTCCTTCTTCTTCCTTTATGTCCTTTAGGAATCCCTTTCCACTCATCAAAAGTGCACTAGTTTCTGCCTTTTCCACTATGTTTTCTTTTATCAAAGACTGAATTTTATAAGTCACTCCATCCTTCTTGAATGAGTACTTATTCTCCTTGCCATGTTGTACTGCCTCCCTATCATATTTCCATGGTCTTCCAAGCAGCAAATGGCATGCGTCCATTGGTAACACATCACATAGTATCTTGTCTTGATACTTTCTTATAGCAAACTCAACCCAAACTTGTTCATTGATTAATATATTTTGCCCTTTGTTCAACAAAGTAACCTTGTAAGGACACACATGGGGTATCTTGATGAGTTTCAACTTTTGTACTGGCTCCTCTGAAATGACATTATCAGTTGATCCTAAGTCTATGATGACCTTGCAAACCTTACCTTGTATCTTGCACTTGACTCTAAAAAGAGCTCTCCTTTGTTTTTGTTCATCCTCGGTAGGTGCTTTGATCAAAATCCTTCTTAACATGAGTTGTTCTCCTTTCTCTAAATCCAAACTTACTTCTGAGTTTTTAGATAAGTCCTCTTCTTGGACATATGTAATATTCCTCTCACCTTGTGAAGATGCTTGCTTGTCTGGACACCTATAAGCCAGATGACCCAATTGTCCACAATTGTAGCATTTCATGGAAGAAAAGTGTGAACTTCTCCCAAAGCTTCCTGATCTGCCTCTTCCACCATTGTTAGAGCTTCTACCTCTATATCCCCCTCTATTATTTTCCTCATGGGATTGTTCTCCAACCTTGGAATCCCCTTGACCTTTGTTCTCATGGCTTCTTCCACCAAAACCTCCTCTATGTCCAGCTCTAGAGTCTCTACCTCTTCCTTTACCTCTAGTATTGGAATCTTGTTTCTTTTTTAGTTTCTCTTCCACCTTAATAGCCATTTGATAGCAGCTATGGAGGATAGTAAGTGTGAAAAGACTCAACTCCTCTTGTATGTTCCATCTAAGACTGTTTAGATACCTAGCAACCTTGATGCTTTAAACTTCTTGCACTCTAGATCTAAGGCTTAGTTTTTGGAACTCCTCTGTATATGCAGCTACATCTAGGTCTCTTTGTCTGAGATTTTTTCTCTTCTTGTGCAATTGAATATCATAGTTTTCAAGTAGATAGTTCTTCACTTTAGCCACCATAGTTTTCCAACTTCCTATGGGTTTCTTTCCTTCCTTTTCTCTTTCTTCTTGTAGAAATTTCCACCAAGTTAATGCTTGTCCTCTTAGCCTTGATTTGGATATCTTCACCTTTTGTGCCTCTGTCACCCCATCACATTCAAATTTATTCTCCATTCCCTCAATCCATTCCATAACCAACTATGCATCCATTCTTTCTGTGAACATAGGGATACCTTCAAGTGCCTTGCCACTCAAAGCCTTCAATTCTTTGAGGAAGGGTTCCTCTACTAATGGAGGGTCAGGTTCTAGTTCTATGTCTTCCTCTATTTGATTCTTACCCTTATCTTTATCCTCTCCTAATTGTACCTTCATCTTGCTTACAGTCTCTGCTACCTCTTCTAGTTTGTGCTTCATCTCTTCCATAGCCTCTTCAAGATGCTTATTCTATTCTTGTTGCTCTATCAAGTCTCTAGTTAGCTCCGCATTGGTCACCATGGTGTTCTCGCCTATGGATTCACTTCTTTCTAACATTCACTTCTCAATTCCCAAGCCTTGTATGCCTCTGATACCAATTTGATGGGGAGACTTACCTTTCAAGAGCACTCTTGCTCTTCCCAAGACCTATTCTCTAGTCTTCCTAGGGTATTCCTCTCCACCCTATTCAAGGATCTCTCCTAAACCCCTCTCACCTAATAAGACTCTCCACCAATTTCAAATTTTTCTCCATTACTCTCAATTTGCCACTAGGCTTCCCTGGGCTCCAAACTAACCTAAAGTGTCCTAACCACTCTAGGGGATAGGAAAGGATATTATACTATCTCTTTGTTGATTTCACACCTCACTGATCCATCTCATTGGATTATTTCACCATTCTCCCATCGCTTTCATGAAAAACTCCATTTTAGGCCTTGTGTGTATGAAAATCGAGTGTAAGAATTAAAATCAGTTCAAACACACCAATAGAACATTATAACAAGAACAAAACTATAAAAGGAGTAGAAATGTGCAAACTCAGTATCCTGTTCCTGTTGTCGTCCTATCGTCCTCTCTCTTTAGTGTTTTTGTAGATTCCAGCCTTGTGTTCTCAGATTAAGGGCTAGGCTCAACAAACTCTCTTCCTAAAGAACGAGATTTTGCTATGATATGAATGCATGATTAAGCTATGATAATGATTTTAGCTAAGAAACTTGAAATAAGCAAGATGCTATGATAAATGAATACTAAATGAATTAAATGCATAAACTCTACTTAATTGCCTATTTGCCTATTACCAATGTTTGGATTCACACAAGTATTTATAGGGCTTTCTGACTAATTCTGATTGGCTGTCTCGATTGACGATTGTGATAATTCCTGACAGATCAAACGGTTGAAGAAAGATGAAACTGAAGGATAAGATAGAAGAACCCTAGAAATAGATTTTTCTATTTTATTATGAAAGAGGAAAAAGAAGAGAAGATAAGAATAAAAGAAAGATTAAAAGCTGATAAATAATTAATTAAAAAAATCAATTATTTATTTGTGGAGCACATTCAGCTTTTCTCAATTAAATAAAATATTTAATTAAGCTTTTAAAAGCAGAAGAAAGTTGGTGATAAGAAAAGAGCTTTAATCATGTTTTATTGAAAAAAGCAGAATATCTCATAATTAAATAAAATATTTAATTATAATATGAGAAGATTGCACAATTAGGTTAAAATACCTAATTTTGATTTGGAAAGAAAACATAAGATATTTTTAATTAAATAAGATCTATTTAATTAAATCACTTTTATGAAATTAATTAAATAAAACATTTAATTAATTAGAAGAAGAATTAAAATAGAAGAAAGGGGAAATATTTAAACTTAAATTAAATCAAAAGATTTAATTTAAATTCAAACATGATAATTAATTTAAATAAATAGAATGTATTTATTTAATTAATTAAGTGGACATATGAAAATAATTAAATAAAGTAAATTTATTTAATTATGGAAGAAGAATAAGATGAATGAACAATATAATTAAATTAATTAAATTTAATCATATGTAGAGGACTTTAGAAAACTAATTAAATAATAAATATTTAACTAATTGCCAGGATTATAGACATGACCATTTTTATGCGTATACATTTTGCCCCTCTTTGAAGTGATGTGTGAAACGCATTGCTTCAAAGAAAATAAAAAAAATTTGCCCCTGATATGTTTCTGATTTTCGATATTGATGATGCCCCCTCGGGAGATAAATCACGGAAAAAGAAATTGATGAGGAACAGTGATTTAGCTCCTGATAGATAATGTGGTTGATGCCCCAGTGAAAAAGAGGATGAAAAATGGAAAAAATGCCACCACTACCCATCCTGAAAAGACCCTTATAAGGTAAAAGGGGTAAAATGAGGTGTCATTTTCACCCTGCAGCTACAGTGAATTTTGAGCTCTGACAGTGACTTGGCGAAATGGTGATCCCTTTGCACAGACATAGGTTCGAGCGAGCGCGACGGTATCAGAGACCAGCAGCGTATGGACCACCGGTGAGTGATTCGAAACCTCTAAGTTGTTAAATTTCGCATTTGTGATCGATTATGGATTGATTTCCAGTCGGACTGCAATTTTTTGGAACGTTTTAGCGCATATAGGTAGAGTTTTAGCGCATTCGACAAATAGTTTAGCGCATCTAGGGTTTTCCGTAGCGCATTTAGGCACATGTCAAAAACTGATCTTTTAGCGCACCCGACAGATAAAGTTGCGCATATAGGTCAAAGCAGGCTAGGTCGGAGATTTAGCGCATCTAGGGCACAGAACGGCGCTTTTAGGATTTGGTCAAAAAATGCTAGAGTTGCGCATTTGATAGATAGAATAGCGCATACGAGGTACAGAGTTGCGCATTTGAAGTTTTAGCGCATTTAGGAAACAGTGTTGCGCTTTTGACAAAAACTATGGCGCATATGGGTTTTTAGCGCATATGAGCAACAGAGTTGCGCATTTAGGAAATTTTTCCCAGAATGGCCATTTGTTGAAAAAGAATGATGAAAATTGCTTCTTTAGTCAATAGATAGATAAATTGTCGGATCATCATGTTGATAGGATAGAAAATCGAATAGAGAACTGATAACTTTGATTTCCGTGATTGAAAATCAAAGAGTAGATTTTGCTTTCTGCGATAGAAAACAAATAGTAGATGTGAGATTGACTGATTTGAATTTTGATAACTTTGCTTCTCGCGATTGAAAAACAAAGAGTAGATTTTGCTTTCTGCGATAGAAAACAAATAGTAGATGAGAGATTGACTGATTTGAATTTTGATAACTTTGCTTCTCGCGATTGAAAAACAAAGAGTAGATTTTTGCTTTCTGCGATAGAAAACAAATAGTAGATGAGAGATTGACTAATTTGATAACTTTGCTTCTCGCGATTGAAAAACAAAGAGTAGATTTTTGCTTTCTGTGATAGAAAACAAATAGTAGATGAGAGATTGACTGATTTGATAACTTTGCTTGTCGCGATTGAAAAACAAAGAGTAGATTTTTGCTTTCTGCGATAGAAAACAAATGGCAGATGAGAGATTGACTGATTTGATAACTTTGCTTCTCGTGATTGAAAAACAAAGAGTAGATTTTTGCTTTCTGCGATAGAAAACAAATGGCAAAATAGAGATTTAAATTTGCATTCATGATTGAAATACAAACAGAAAAGAATATGTGTTGATTAATTTGCATTCCTAAAAAGAAAAACAAATAGTAAATGATGGTAGAGTAGATTGATTAGACCTGTTGATAGATTGATGTAGCATTTGATATAGATTATTGATATGTTGATGTTTGTGATGTTGTTTGGACCAAATAGGAGGCTTTCAAAAGCCTCCAGATCAGAGAGCGGTTTCCCTTGTGCTGGGAGCGGATAGGCGAGCTGACACCGGCCGAGTTACAGGTGATTTCAGATTGTGGATTGGGGTCACTGTTGACCATGCCGCGAGGCATTCGGGCCAACAGGGGGCTGTTGACGGCCTTGGCCGAGAGATGGCATTCCGAGCATAACACCTTCCACCTGCCGACGGGTGAGATGAGTGTGACACCGGAGGACGTGTACCAGATTTTGGGGATCCCGGTGGTTGGAGCCCTTGTGGTTTATGACCACAAGGAGGTCGGTGGGACAGAGGCCTTACAGCGGATATGTGGTGATCCTGGTATCTATGGGTACTGGATAGACTGGGATGACTTCAGCAGGTATCCAGCTCTAGTAGCAGTATTGGCAGCTTTTGTTGGAGGTTTCCTTGGACCGGACCATCGGTCCAAGGGATTTGCCGTGGGATGGGGGAGGATGTTAGAGTGGATGATCACTCAGCCATAGAGATTTTCCTGGGGGAGCTGCGTCTTAGCAGATATGTATCATGACCTGCATCGGATTGTATACAGAGGATCCACCAGCCTGGCGAGTGGAGTGACACTATTACAGATCTGGGTGTGGGAGCACATTGCTGTCACCAGACCATTGTGTACCCGGGCGAGACCAGCAGGGAGGCCGTACGTATATGCATATTCTGGTGCAGTTGTCCAGCAGAGGTTGGGCAAGGTAGAGTACTGGCGGCGAGTGCTCGATGATGTAGATGCAGTGATCTGGAGGCCGTACACAGACTGCGAGGCATGGGCGACGGATCAGTTAGAGATGTCGTTTGTGTGCAGACCGCAGTACCTGATAGGGTGGACGCCCTTTATCATTGAGAGGTTTTTGGCACTATGGGTGCTGAGACAGTTTGGTTTCACGCAGGGGATGCCCCAGGGCGTTGCTCATTATGGGCGGCGCAAGGGGGACACAGGATGGGGACCATGCATTCCCTACCAGGCAGCCTACACAGAGTACACTTCTTTACAGCCCGAGGTATGGGCGGACAGGCCAGACATACTGGATGCAGGGATGACAGATGACTATGCTCAGTACTTTCATACGCATCCTTTTCCATGATTTACAGTGCCAGATGAGGCACGAGCCATCAGAGCAGTCCCACAGCCAGGAGCAGGGATACCGGGAGGTGCGGCAGGTGGAGAGCAGGCTATGGGTGGAGGGGAGGAGGCTATGGGTGGAGAGGAGGAGGGAGAGGAGAGCGAGGAGAGTGGAGCTGAGGAGGAGGAGAGAGCAGCTCAGATGACGGAGATGATGGAGATGATGGGGATGGGCAGAGACAGCAGATATTAGATAGTCTCGGCAGAGTACAGATTCCTCGGCGGTCCAGATCCGGTGCCAGGCCACAGACTGTGATCAGGGTGACATCCTCGTCCCAGCAGGCACAGATAGATGCATTGCAGGGTCAGGTGCAGACCTTTCAGGGGCAGCAGGCACAGCTTCAGAGTCAGTTGGTGCAGGCACAGAGCATGATAGTGCAGTTACAGGCACAGCTTGCACAGGCACAGGCTCAGGCACAGGCTCAGGCACAGGCTCCGGCACAGGTACAGGTTCAGATGCCTGCCCCAGATCCTCAGGTGGCACAGTTAGTAGCGAAGAGGGATGCCTTTAGACGGCGGGCACAGGAGGCTGAGGGTGTAGCGCAGAGATTGATGGGTACTGTGGAGAGTACATCCCTACGGGAGGCCATTGCAGAGGGATTTGAGGCAGCCAGAGAGGCAGAGTACTACAGAGTTCGATATGAGGAGCTATGCCCTCCTGAGCGGCGAGAGCCCTATCCCAGGTCACACAGCCGGACGAGGACCCGATCCCGGACATCGACACACGACAAAGAGGTTACCGGGCCTTGACGGGATCCTGATGCAGGGACCAGCGGTAGACCACCTCCTTCTGGACCAGCTCCATCAGGGGCATCGACTAGTTAGCCATTTTTGGGGCTTGATTCATTATGTATACTGAGTTTTGATCATGTATGATGTATTGACCTTTTATGAGTTTCATTGGATATTTGGACATTTGTATTATTTTGATGAGTGATGATATGTAGTGGCGGTATTTCTGATGATGTTTATGTTCATGCATTTATGATATGATATGGATATGACATTTATGCATGTATGTTATGAGATGGATTTTGATATGCTTTTATTACATGTGCGGACTAATCCCTATGATGCAGGATGATCTATCGATTATGATGTGTATGCAATGATTTTGTGATGATGTATATATGTGAGATGGTAATTTCTTTTTGAATTTTCCATGTATGAAATGCATCGTGATATTGCAGAAGATGAATGTGGTATGAATGGTAATATGGTAAAATGATAACATGATATCAAATTATTGAATGTGTATGGAAATGCAACGGTAGATGATAATAAATGAATGATAAATAATAGATGAATGATGAAATGATAAATGATAAGATGATGAAATGATAAATGAATGATAATGAATGAAAAGATGAATGATAAATGAATGATAATGGATAATGAAACATTAATGGTTTAGATATGAAATGGTAAAAATGAATAATGAATGACAAATGATAATGAAAGGATAAATGATAAATGGAATGATGAAATGATATGAAATGAAATGAATTAAATGTCCAAATGTCCTCCACGAAAAGGTCAAAACTTAATAACAACCGTTTGAAAACCCTCATTCAGCCCTTCAAAATACGAATATGAATCCAATATGCAGATATATATAATGAGCTAATGAACATGCAACTATATGAAACTAACCAGTTTGTTGAGCCTGTTATAAGCCTTCTTGAATCATCATAGAACATTTAAAATGTTGGAAGTATGTACAAGCATCAGAGGGGAAATCAGCGCCAATGATGACCAGAGTACAACTTTCATGGATTTTGATATAGCAAGCGAACACAAGCATCGAGGTATAATTGAACCGAGATGACCTGAGCATTTCTTGCATAAACAGACAAAGATTAACCACCGTTCTGATGCAAATGTGGAACTGTCATCAATGATATTTGCTTTGAGCGTCATGTCCTTTGACATATTTGCATCAGATTGGGCTGTTAACCTCAAGACAGCAGACAAAGAAAAATCATTCTCGTTCCTTGCTACTCTAGTGCAGTACATCATTGAGTATGCTCCCGAGTAATGATATCAAAAATCAAACAACTTTTAATCAAACATGTAATACTGTTAATGCCTACATTATTCAGATTATTTGGATCATCCAATAGACAAGTGACATGATAGCTTGCTGAAAAATGTGTCATGAGCGGATAACATTGACAAAGGAGTTTGTTGTTTTGTTGGCATGCTCGTATTGCGATGTCATGGTCTAGCTGTTTTAGTATGCTCTGAAAGTTAAGTGCCCCCAGTTGGGTTTTTGCCTTGTTGATTGACACAACTTGCGGAAAGGAATATGTACAAACGATCAAGCCATGGTAAGACGTTTTAACTCTCTAGGCAAATGACGGCAGGGTGGTGCGATTAATGACCTCAAGATGCAGAAAAAGAGATGTGAAAAAGGAAAGCTTTTGAAAAGGTAAAGTGCAAAATAGGAACTAATAGATGGAGAGGTACAGATAGCGTCTGTTTGCCAGATTTTCACTATCTGTATTTATTGCATTTTTTTTTTGATTTCTTTTTGATTTTTTTGGATTTTTCCGTCAATAGACTGCCTGTTTGCCAGGTTTTCACCCTATGACATTCTCTTTTGATTTTTTTTGTATTTTGTTGTCAATAGACTGCCTGTTTGCCAGGTTTTCACCCTATGACATTCTCTTTTGATTTTTTTTTTGTATTGTGTGATGTTTTGATTTTTTTGGATTTGTTTCAGGACTTTTTCTGCTGTTTTTGTATTTCTTCAGGACTTTTTCTGCTGTTTTTGTATTTCTTCAGGACTTTTTCTGCTGTTTTTGTATTTCTTCAGGACTTTTTCTGCTGTTTTTGTATTTCTTCAGGACTTTTTCTGACTTAAACATAATACTTCTTAAGATGTATACTGTTGATGGGTTCATCCAATAGGTCTCCTTCTGGCGTTGATAACTTGTATGCTCCCGATCCGTAGACTGCAATAACCACATAAGGGCCTAACCAATTTGGTTCAAACTTTCCTTTCTTTTCTCTGTCTTGTTGATTGCGCGGGTTCTCTTTCAAAACTAGATCACCCACCTGAAAGGTACGTGGCTTGACTTTGTGATTATAACTGCGAGCCATCATCTGTTGATATGCTTTTAAGTGGTCTGCTGCTCTCTGTCTCTTTTCATCTAAAAGTTCTAACTCTTGGAGTCGGGAAACTCTGTAATCCTCATCTGTTATGAGACCTTTCAGTGATACTCTTAAGGAAGGTATTTCCACCTCTAAAGGTAGTATGGCTTCTGCTCCATAGACAAGGGCAAAAGGTGTTGCTCTTGTTGGCATTCGGATACTAGTTCTGTAAGCCCACAAGGCGGGATTGAGTTGAACATGCCAATCCTTCCATGAATCATTGACAATCTTCTTCAAAATCTTTAGTATGGTTTTGTTTGAGGCCTCTGCTTGGCCATTACCTTGAGGATAGTAAGGCGTGGAATATCTGTGCTGAATATGGAATCTTTCACAAAGTTCATCAACATCCTGATTTTTGAATGGTCGACCATTATCTGTAATAATGGCATTAGGAATACCATATCGACAAATAATGTAATTGAGAATGAAGGATGAGATCTATTTTCCAGTGACTTTAGAAAGAGGTACTGCCTCAATCCACTTAGTGAAATATTCCGTTGCTGTGATGATGAACTTATGCCCATTTGAAGAAGAAGGATGAATTTTTCCCACTAGATCTAACCCCCATTGAGAGAACGGCCAGGTGGGTGTAAATGAATGAAGTTCTTGTGCAGGAGCATGAATAAGATTCCCATGAATCTGACATTGTGAGCATGTTTTAGCAAAGGTAAATGATTCCCTTTCCATTGTAGGCCAGTAGTAACCCATTCTAATCAATTTTTTGGATAAGGTCAGTCCACTCGAATGAGTACCACAAATGCCCCCATGAACTTCCTGTAAAGCTTTGTCGGATTCATCACGTTCAAGACATCGAAATAAAGTACCATCAAGACCACGACGATAAAGGGTATCAACGATAAGGGTATATCGAGAGGATTGTCGGATAAAGTTACGTTTTTGGTTGCGGGATAAGTCAGGTGGTAATATATCGTCTTTTAGGTATGCATAAATCTTGCCATACCAGGGTGAATCTGATCCTACTAGGTGGCAGATAATTTGGCTTTCAGGTGTGTCATAGGCAGGCGTAAATAATTGTTCCACCAGAAATTCATAGCGATTCTGTTTGTCTGGGAGTTGTATCAATGAGGCGATCGTAGCCATAGCATCGGCTGCTTTGTTGTCAATCCTCAGAATTTGTGTGAACTGAATGTCCACAAAATACTTCTTGAAGTCATCAATCATCTTCTTATATGGTAACAACTTGTCATCTTTAGTCTGATAATCATCATTGATTTGATTAATGACTAATTGTGAGTCACCATAGACTTGTAGCTCGGTAATCCTCCATTCCAATGTTGTTTTCAGTCCAGTGATCAGTGCTTCATATTCGGCTATGTTATTGGTGCATGGAAACATTAGCCTATAGGACCTAGGAATGGTATGCCCTTGAGGGGTAACGAAAAGGATGCCTGCCCCCGAGCCATGTTGGGTAAAAGAACCATCAAAGTATAAGGACCATGGCTGCTTAAAGTCTGCTGTGAAGACATTGGCATCTGAAAATTCAATGTGTAAAGGGTGCTCTATTTGGAGAGGAGCGTCTGCTAGTTGATCCGCGATAACTTGTCCTTTGATTGCTTTGCGATCAACATAGTGGATGTCGAACTCACTCAAAATCATGATCCATTTTGCTAACCTTCCTGTTAGTGATTCTTTACTTAGCAGATACTTGAGTGGATCAATTTTGGAAACAACCTTAATTGTATGAGCTAGCATGTAATGTCAGAATTTCTGGGAAGCGAAGACGATTGCCAAACAAGCCTTCTCAATGAAAGTGTAACTAAGCTCATGTCTTGTCAATGTTCTGCTGATGTAGTAAATTGCCCGTTCTTTCCCTTCATGGTTTTCTTGAGCTAATAATGCTCCCAAAGACGTCTCGGTTGCAGCAATATATAGAATCAATGGTTTGTCTGGAGTCGGTGGTACAAGAACTGGTGGATTCATCAGGTATTGCTTGATTTGTTGAAATGCCATTTCACATTTATCATCCCATCTAAAAGGAACATTCTTATGTAGGAGATATGTGAATGGTAGACTTTTGTCAGCCAATTGTGCAATGAATCTGCGGATAGACTGGAGTCGCCCTTGTAAGGATCTCAACTGACTAATGTTCTTTGGGGGAGGCATCTCCATGATTGCATGAACTTTAGCAGGATCTACTTCAATTCCCTTTTCTGAAACAATATATCCTAATAGTTTTCCAGATGTGACCCCAAAAACACATTTCTTAGGGTTTAAGCGAACTTTGAATTTCTCCAATCTAGTGAATATTTTAGATAGTATCTCCAAGTGTCCTTCTCTGGTGTGTGATTTTGCCAATATTTCATCTACATAATCTTCCATGAATGTGTGCATCATGTCGTGAAAGATCGTAGTCATAGCTCTTTGATAAGTAGCTCCAGCATTTTTCAAGCCGAAAGGCATGACATTCCAACAATATGTCCCCCACGGACAAGTGAAAGCTGTTTTCTCTTGGTCTTCTGGTGCAATCTTGATTTGGTTATAACCCGAGAAACCATCCATTAATGAGTACATGGCATGGCCTGCTATTAGATCAACTATAGTGTCGATACTTGGAAGCGGAAAGTCATCCTTTGGACAAGCTTTGTTAAGATCTCTGAAGTCAGTGCATACTCTTACACGTTTGTCTGGCTTTGCTACTGGTACAATATTGGAAATCCATTCAGCATAGTCAATTGATCTTATAAAACCTGCATCGAGGAGCTTCTTGAGTTCTTCTTTAACCAATAGTGCAATATGAGGATTCATCTTTCTGAGTTTTTGTTTTACTGGTTTGGCTCCTGATTTGATAGATAAATGATGCATAATAAGATCAGGATCAAGGCCGGGCATATCTGCATATGACCATGCAAAATTGACTTGATTTTTCTTGAGAAAATTCATGAACTCTAGGATTTCTTTAGCTGTCATAGATTCAGCTATCTGTAGGATCCTTGGATTATCTGCAGTTGCAATGTTGATTTCCTTTGTAGGCTCAGTCAAGATGGATGATCGCTCATGATAATGCTCTGGGAGAGTGTCAAGAGTCCCATCAGATGGTGCCTCAAAAAGGTTTTCACCCTCTGATACGCTCTTTATTTTGTCTTTTGCTTGATCTAGTACTGCCAGATTCTGGTTTTCACCACTAGACCGTTTATCCTTATTTTCATTTTTGCAGCTAGGAGACTTGACACTCTCCTGATTACAGACTTTATACCGAAAATTGCTAGTGGAACAATTATTTACATCTTCAGCGGAAAGGAAGTTTATGATAGCTTCATCGTTTGGAAAAATAGGTATATCCATAGGTTCGGTAAGATCCCAGTCAATGAGATCAGGATGAATTAATGGTAGGACGTCGTCTGGTTGTGTAAAATTGGCGATGGTTATGGTCAAGACGGAGTTATCGGTAGGATCTGTGGTATGAGATAGGTCAATGATGGGACTATTCTCTTGATAATCTTGTTCGTTAAAATCTGACTCAGTATCACTAGACTCATAGTTACTTTGTGGTTCAGATTCTTGTGGTTGGGATCCTGAACCTTCTCCTTTGATCAAAGCGGGCGTATATTTTTGTATGACATCTACCTCTTTGTCTCTCCAAAATTTGTTATCATGGATGGTATCCCATTCATATTCAGCAGAATCTGTGTCAGAGTTATTTTCAATGTAATTCAGGACTGATACCAAACATGTTTCATTCTTATCGGAACCTTTTTGCAGTGTACAAACATTACCTTGGGATTGTTTAGATTGGGTAGCTTCATAGCCTATTCCAGTTTTATCATATGCCGCAAGTCCTGGAAGATGGATAGGCTCAACTACGCCTTCTTTTCTCTTTCCAAGAGGACCATTATCATATCCCATCTTTTGCATGATAGAATATCCTTTCCCATATTGTTCTGTTGGTAAGGTGACGTTTAGAATTGTGTCCTCTTCATCTTTATAGAGCCAATCTAGAATTGCTGTGTCCTCAGGATCTCCCATGGGAAATTTTTCTTTGATAAATTGTCCATTGAACTTGGTAGTGGGCTTTGTTTGTACCTGTGCTGATGTTGATGCTGCTGATATCTGTTGTGGTGTAATAGAAGGTTTCCCATGTGATCGAGGAGATGTAGGTAGATTAGCAAGACAAAGGGAATATTCCCCAACTCCACTTTCCTTGAACTGTAGTTTCTTGTCAAAACTTTTAGTTAACTGACTGATGTGTGTAGCATGTTGAGAAGAAGTATCAGCAAGTGCTTCTCGATTATTCGGAACCAAAGTATCTTGATGAGCTTTGACATTGGCACAAGTTTGGGCGTTTGAATTATCAGTTGGTATAGTAATTTCCTGTCCATCATATGGAAACTTAAGACATTGGTGGTAAGTGGACGGAACAGCTTGCATCTCATGGATCCAAGGATGACCCAACAAGATATTGTATGCAAGATCTCGCTCTAAAACTTGGCAAAAGGTATTTTTGATAACAGGTCCCACTCTGATTGGTAGCATGATTAGACCTTTAGACGTTCTCTCCTCATCATCATAGGCTTTAATGGTAATCTTCCTTCTAGGATCAATGGAATCTTCGGAAAATCCTAATGCTTGAATCACCTTCAAAGTACATATGTTTAGACCAGCCCCTGCATCTATTAGAACACGTTTGACACGAAATTTGTGGATCATGACCTCTAAGTATAATGATGAATTGTGGGGATGAGTTAGGGAAACATCATCTTTGTCTGAGAATGAAAGGCATGTGGGAGAGTACAAATGTCCTACCATGGTTTGAAATCGATTCACATCCAAATCCGTAGATACAGTCGTTTCATGGGAAAATAATTGCAATAAATAATCGCAATAAATATGTATCTTCATGGGCAAATTCCAATGTCATGTTTCGAAAGTCTCTAATATGGTCAACCGGGTCTGATTTTCCATTATAACGATCAAATCTGGGGATTTCACAGTGTTTAGGAAATGGAATCATGTTGAGACTTCTATCAAAAGGGTAAGGACATATGTCATCCAAAGTGTACTGCTTGGTTGTGGTTCCTCCTTCTAACTCTTTGATTTTTTTCTGTATCTCTCTAAACTCTTTTTTTAAGGAGGCATATTCAGGTGGGGATGGCTCTTCCTCGGTGGTTTTTAATTTCTCAGTATCAAAGTCTTTAGGCAATTTAGCTCCTTGATCTACTAGAAAAAGAAAGTATTTCTCTTTGTCACATTGTATAATCTTTTCAAGGGCTTTAAGAAACTTGGGATTTTGTTCTGCCTCTCTAAGTTCAAGTTCGTCGTCTTGTTCATCATCACTACCTATAGGAGTTTTGTTCATGTTTTTGCTCTTAAGTATCGAACTTTCCTCTCTGTCAACCATATTGTTGTCACTGAAAAGGGGATTGCGACTTACACTAAAAAGAGGACTATCTCGTTCACCCTCTTCTTGAGGTGTTTCTCCTGCTTTGTTGTGTTGAGATCTCGTAAAAATAGGCATATGTAAGAAATCCTTGAATATGGTCGAGGGTCACTGAAGGATCTGATTGGGATGCGTTGAATATTCAATTGAAGGTTGTGGTACATTCTCAAACTCAAGAGGTTGATTCAAATTATGACGTTGAGATAATGCTAATCTTTGATAATAAGCTTGGGTAGCCAAAGGTTCTACAGCATAATCGTCGGTGAATCCCCTAATGTAGTCTTGGTACCTATGGAGAAATGTTCGATAATGGAGCAAGACGTCTCAACTCTTATACAGAAATTTTCTGTGATCTAAAGTCTTCTTGTAACTGAAATTTGTTTTGGGCTTCTTGATCCTATTGAAAACTGATTTCTTGGTGAACTTGGTTGATTTCCACTTTCTTAACATGGGAGTAAAATCTTAGAAAGTCGGGTCGGTGACAAAAACCTAAAAGCGCTACTCTGTTTCTCAAATGCGCTACAGAAATAGTCAAATGCGCTGCAGAGAATATCATATGCGCAGAAACAGAGAACAAATGCGCAGCAGAAAATCCTAAATGCGCGGAAACAGAACACAGATGTGCTAGAACAGAGCTTAAATGCGCTGGAGTTTTCCCCTAGGTGTGCTAAAGCAGTTTATTTCTAGGACAGTTTTGACCAGTTTTTAGCTGAAATTTGTCATGTTCATTTTTGGATGATCCATTATCTGAATTAATGTTTGGAAAGCACAGCAAACAGTCTGATTTAAGTTGATTCGTAACCAAGCACATAATAAGATAAGCACAACCTAGGTTAGGCCAGGACAATATCCGCTAGACTCCACGTGGGTTTCCCCAACCGCATATCAGTAGTGTGTGAATCCAGAAGCTTGGCTGCACGGGCTCCCCCTTACAGTGCACTCTCTTCTCAGGCCAACCAAGCTTCCAACCCCCATGAAACTCCCATGGCGAGCTGATCACCTCTACTATTGATTGCGAAAGTGTGGAAGGCTTCACACCGACCGGTGCTGGACTAGCAAATAGAAGGTTTTTGGCTTTTTAAACAATGGTATTTAGTTCGGGACCCCCGTTCGAGTGGCCATACATGGGGCAAGAGATTAATCACCATTAAGGTGGCACTCCAGCCTAAAGAGGTTAAGCTCAACAGGGTTTATGGGAGTACAACTCCGTCTGTATGACACATCCACACAAGCAACCTTAGGTTTTCCCTTAAGATTTACATTTATATACCGGTCGGGGGTAGCTTGGCCTTAGCTCCGTTGCCGGTTTGAGTCGTCCCTTAAGGTGAGTACTTTTTCCCTTAAGGCAGCTCCAATTTCTAGAGTCAATAACCATTTCTCTTTGCACTCCGGATCGCACAAGTGCGCAAGGGGAGAGGATACTTCGATTATCAAATCAGGGTTACACAGGGAAAAGTGGGTTTGGTTTTCTGATCACCTAGTTTGCACAGGGTGAGAGCATAATCACCTACCACCTTCAAGCACAGTCAATAAGAGTAGACAGATTCATTTTATGTGCACCAAAATCAAATGTGATTTAATCTAGGTGAAGATGTTGCTTCACAACAGACATGGGGTTCGTTTTAACTGCATGATAAAAGATGTGGTGGCTACCCTAGGTTGATTCATTTTAAGCCCAACATGAAATAAAAGAAATTCTGTCTATGGAAGGCGTCAGATTCAGAATCTCTGTTACAGTTCCAGATGTGAAGCTCTGTCTTCCGAATGCGCAGAAACAGAGACCAGAAGCGCAACTCTGTTACATAAATGCGCTAAAAAAGAAACCAAATGCACAATTCTGCTACCCAGATGCGCGAAAACAGACTATATGCGCTATTCTAAATGCAGAGATTTTTTTTAATTTTCTGATACAATTTTAAATGCGCTAAAGAAAATCCTAAATACGCTAACTAAATGTCTATATGCGCTGCCGAAAGTGACGAATGCGCCACTCTGTTTCCCAGATGCGCCGAAACAGAGCCCAGATGCGCCGAAGTACCTGCAAATAAAAATTTCCTGAATCTTCTGAAACGTGCTGCCGAATGCCAGAAAACCTGTAAGCAAACCTGCAAGAAAACCTGCAAGGAAGAAGTCTGAAATCGGGGCATAGGCCCCACGGTGGGCGCCATTTAATGTGTGTATGAAAATCGAGTGTAAGAATTAAAATCAGTTCAAACACACCAATAGAACATTATAACAAGAACAAAACTATAAAAGGAGTAGAAATGTGCAAACTCAGTATCCTGTTCCTGTTGTCATCCTATCGTCCTCTGTCTTTAGTGTTTTTGTAGATTCCAGCCTTGTGTTCTCAGATTAAGGGCTAGGCTCAACAAACTGTCTTCCTAAATAACGAGATTTTGCTATGATATGAATGCATGATTAAGCTATGATAATGATTTTAGCTAAGAAACTTGAAATAAGCAAGATGCTATGATAAATGAATACTAAATGAATTAAATGCATAAACTCTACTTAATTTCCTATTTGCCTATTACCAATGTTTGGATTCACACAAGTATTTATAGGGCTTTCTGACTGATTCTGATTGGCTGTCTCGATTGACGATTGTGATAATTCTTGACAGATCAAACGGTTGAAGAAAGATGAAACTGAAGGATAAGATAGAAGAACCCTAGAAACATATTTTTCTATTTTATTATGAAAGAGGAAAAAGAAGAGAAGATAAGAATAAAAGAAAGATTAAAAGCTGATAATTAATTAATTAAAAAAATCAATTATTTATTTGTGGAGCACATTCAGCTTTTCTTAATTAAATAAAATATTTAATTAAGCTTTTAAAAGGAGAAGAAAGTTGGTGATAAGAAAAGAGCTTTAATCATGTTTTATTGAAAAAAGCAGAATATCTCATAATTAAATAAAATATTTAATTATAATATGAGAAGATTGCACAATTAGGTTAAAATACCTAATTTTGATTTGGAAAGAAAACATAAGATATTTTTAATTAAATAAGATCTATTTAATTAAATCACTTTTATGAAATTAATTAAATGAAACATTTAATTAATTAGAAGGAAGAATTAAAATAGAAGAAAGGGGAAATATTTAAACTTAAATTAAATCAAAAGATTTAATTTAAATTCAAACGAGTGATAATTAATTTTAAATAAATAGAATGTATTTATTTAATTAATTAAGTGGACATATGAAAATAATTAAATAAAGTAAATTTATTTAATTATGGAAGAAGAATAAGATGAATGAACAATATAATTAAATTAATTAAATTTAATCATATGTAGAGGACTTTAGAAAACTAATTAAATAATAAATATTTAATTAATTGCCAGGATTATAGACATGACCATTTTTATGCGTATACAGGCCTTGTAGCCTTTTGCCCCAACTAGGCCTCCAAGAACCCGTTTTCTTGGCTTTTCTCGAAAATGGTCTTAACAACCCCCAAATATTTTTTGATATTATTTCTAGTGGTACCCTAGGCTTCAATATTTACTAGGTGTAAGGTCACTCAAGTGGTCGTTCATATGACTGTCCTCATACCTCCCTAATTTTAAGGGTTTCAAGGGTTTTAGCTCCTTTTCCCAACTTTGAGGGCTTCAATGACCTCCTCAACTCTCTTCCTTGCACACACATGTCTGGAATACATGTTTCCACACTCCCATGCTCTTTACTAGCACAAACCAATCCATTTAGCATCTTCCTTTACTGCTGTCCTCTTCAAGCCACTAGCTAGAATGCACTTGCAATTGCCTAGTGCTTGTTAGTTTCTTCACTTCCCCTGCAAAAAAAGACTCCTAAACCTGTATGTACATTATTTACATAATCCAAAGCTTTATTCCAAGTGTCCATGATAGGAAAGCCACGGGAACTCAAGTGGGACTCATTATTCACAAAACTGGTCCAAACCAGCAATGAGTCCAAAAACCCAAAAACTTGCAAAACCTTAACCTATTGGTCTAAATGACTAATCTAATGCTAGGTACAGTAAGTAAATGACACAAATGAAACACTAAAAGCATCATATTAGTCCTTTCAATCCATTCTTGATTGGATGAAGGCTCAAACACAAAAATGCACTCGAAAGTTGTTGAATTCCAATCACACAAAAATGTTCTCCAAGTCTCAATTCATGAAAAGGAACTTCCAACCCAGGTATTAGGGTTTGGATGACCTTATATACCTTTCTCCCATGTGTTCGGACCCTTGGGTCGGACTTAGAACAACATTAATGCTATTTTTCAACTTTTAGGCCAAATTGCCAAGGCAACATTGCCAAAATGCTCAAATTGCCAAGATTTGTCTAGGAACTCATAAAGTTCAAGACTCTAAGCCAAACCTACCCTAACACACTCTAAAAAAAAACCTAGGGACTTTATATCATAGTCCTTATTCCCTTGGTGGTTGGCTAGAACCACCTACAAGCCAAAAATCACTAAGATCTTCCAAAATACCTTAAGGTGCTCCTACACCACAGTCAAAACTCTATTTCGGTGTTTCCACATCCATGAAAATCTAGATAAACAAATAGATAGAAAGATAAATAGAATATATAATAAAATGTATAGGAAATGGATGTGATAAATCCCAAGATGAGATCAAAGGCATAAGAAAAGTAGATATACCTACAAGGCTTGTGTAAGCCAAAGAGATATAGAAAGAAAGAGACAGTTGTGAAAGCCAAGAGAGTTGCAAAGAGTGACGTGAGAACTTGAGAGCATCGTAGGAAGTTATAGAGAGTTGTGAAAGCTTGAGAGAAAGAGAAAGAGAAGAGAAAAAATCTCAAGAGGGACCAAGAGAGAAAGAAAGAATAAGAGAGAAAGTCCAAGAGGGATCAAGAGAGGTGAAAAGGTAGATTTAAAAGAGAGAAGAGGAGGGGAAAAGAAGGTTCATGAGCCATTACAAGGATCCTGAGTTGTTTCCACCGACCAAGGTAGGTGACAAGTTGAAAGACACTCAAAAAATGGCTCCTTGAATGTTAAATTTTTTGGGGATGCTAGTGTGGAATACAAATGTTTGTGCAGGATGCTAGTGTCTAGACAAATTATTCTAAAAATTGATGGGAGACAAAGAAAACACAAGGTTAACATAAAACTGATGAATAAAGGTAGTTGTTGAAAAATTGTTTTGATCATCTTGAGAGGGGAAAAGGTTGATGCAAGGGCTAAGATGAGCCTACACAAACACTAGGGGAGTGGGCACTACAGTGGATATAAAAGTGTAGGTGAAATTGTAAGGGTATGCAATTTTCAACACTACACCTAGTTACAATAATAAGAGGCCCTCAACCCATGTAATATTAACATGGCCACATGGCACCAATTTATTGCCCTCTCATCTTCCTTTTCTGTTAGGTATACATCTTAGGCCATGGTATTCATGTTTCCTTTTATCAATAATGATCATCAATTGAAAAGAGATGAGTGTACTCTTATTAGAGGGAGTGTTTAAAACAATTTTTTCTTTTTCTTTTTACAAGGGAATCAATATTCTCCTAATCTATCTTACCTGAAGATTCCTCCATTGCACCTATTTAAAAAAAAATTATTTCCTAAAGATGCCTCTATTGCACTTGTTTGAAATTCCTCCATAATTTAAACTATTAAATTTGGATTGTAGATTCCTTATGTGATCCTCCTACTTACAAAAATATTATGGAAAAAATCATAATCATTTGCAAGATATAGATGAATCTATAAAGATTTGAAATTATTTATTCCCTGACATCCCAGCTGGAAAAAGAGCCCTTGTGGGACCCATTCGCCACTTTGGGTGAATGAGTCCCATTCAGGTGGGACTCATTCACCTAGGATGGTGAATGAGACCCATTTGGGCTATTTTCAAGGTTTGAGTGGGAAAAATTAGGTTTTAAGTTCAAATTTCTTCAATGTTGGCCTTGGGGATCAAAATAACAGCCATTTGAATGCCTTGTCTATAAAAACAAGCTTCCAAATCATTATTTCATCCATCCATTGTCCATTCATCCATGTTGTCAAGTCAAGAAAACAATAGTTAGGCATTTCAAGTCTTCATCAATTGTTACACCACTTCAAGATCCATCATCATGGAAAGTTTCTAATTGCATTATTTCATGTTCATGATTCATCTTACTTCATCATTTGGTTTGAATTACCTAAATAGTGTTTGACCAAGGCATACGGGTATGTGCAGGATCATGAGGGGCCAAAAAGTGGCATATGATGGGTATGTGGCTGATGACTTTTTTTTAACCCAAAATTGATGAAACGAAAAGGGTTTTTAAAGGAGATTCTCAGCTTTCCACCAACATAAATTATGCTTTACTTTGAATTTAATAAGTAATTATTATTTATTTTCTATTCGAATTGTGACTAAAGTCCTCATTGATAGGCTGATTGAAAAACATCTATAGCTTTCAAACAACATCACATTTTTTGAATCCAAACAATGTGTCACATTCTATGCTTCAGTATACTATAGGATTAAAAAAAAAAATTGAATTTAATGAATCTTGACCAAGTTAAGGTGGTCAGACATACAATTTTAATATTTTCTAAAATTTGTAATAAAAAATTCATAATTAATTATTTACTTGGAAAAAAATTACAAAAAAATATGCACAACATCGAGACATGAGTCCTCTACTTATATCTAAAATCTTATAAAAAAAATTATCATTTTATTGTGGTTAGGGTGGTTAGACAGACACCTACTTCTTATTTTTTCCTTGAAATTTAAGTACTATTGTATTGAAATTTTCAATTTTCACCAAATAGATTTTATTTTTAAACAAACCTAGTAGTTTAGAAACTACATTCAATTTTCTATAGATTCTCTTCTTATGTTTTTTGAAATAATATAGATAACTTATTCAAATTTTTACGCCAAGTTGCCTAACTCTAATTTTTTTGAATTTTTTGCCACTTAAGGGCCTATTTTTTTCATGATGATCCTGCACATACCCATACCCCTATTCCTTAATAATCAACATTTTCTCTCTTTCTTTGTGTGATTGTAGATCTAGGAGCTTTGAAGGCTTGGATATGATTGAATAATAGGTTACAAATTTTTTGGAGTCTTCTCCCTATTGGAAAGGTCAAAATCTTTACAAAAATTCACTTACAACCCAGAAAATCAAGGTTTTAGATCCGAACACCTGGAGGAGAAAAAAGAGCAGACCGATAGCTACAAATTCCACTTTTGAGTTTTCAGAAAAGTAAAAGTGGACTCATTTTTCATTAGTGGTTAATGAGTCCCATTGTACCTATTTTGTAGAGATTATTATGGATTTGGATACCCATTTGGCTAAAACAAGCTCTGGTGCAGTTTTCCAGAAGTAGGACTGATTCACCTAGAATTGCGAATGAGTCCCACTAGGCCTAAAAAGTAGTAATTCTAGAAATTCAAAGTTGTTTCTAGTCTTCAACACATTTCTAGGTGCACACTTTCTCTTTTATAGCTTTATATTTTTCTTTATTTTGATTTCTAAGTCATTTTTTAGGTCTTTTTGCGTATCACAATATGTTTTCAAACATCCTACATTTTCTAAGTTTGCATTTGGTAGTTAATCTCTTTTATCAGTTTTCAGCCTTTAGGACAATCCCCTTTGACAGATTTCAATCTCCTTTGCATTGGAATCCTAAGGGTTTGTTCTTGAATGTGAGCATTGTGAAATTAGATCCCTCTTCCTTCATTCCACTTTTGGTGTGAACAAGGAAGTGAAACATCCATTTCCAATGTCTTCATTAGCTTAGCAAAAAAAAATGGGAGAAATATTTGTAAAGGAAAATTGAACACAACAAAAAATTACTTAATACTAATCTAAATAATATTAAGTTACAAACTACCATAGCATATTTAGAAATCCATCTTCGAAAAATTGATATGTGAGGGGTCAAGGAGTTAAAATAAGGGTCACATTATATTGAGTCAAGGAGGGAAATAGAGACTTTAAATACTTTTAAAAATTTCTAAATTACAAACATAATAAGGATTATATCCAAGCGATTTAGGACGATTTAGGGAAAGTTCATACTAACTTGGAAGAGGTTAAGGGTTTGTTTAAGGAATTTTATGAGAATATTTTTAAAGAATACATTGGCTTGACACTCAACCTCTTGGAAGATATGATCAAAGATCTAATTCCTAAAAAGGTCAATACTAATTAATATAGTCAATTTTCATATAGAGAGTTGTCTATGGAAGACCTTGAACATGTTTTTTCTCAATGTCTCCTAACAAACATCCTAGGTTTTATGGGCTTTTAGTGGATTTTTATCAAACCATGTGGCAACATATGAAAGATGACTTCAATCTTGTTTACATAGAGGCTTTGGAGCATGGTTCTTTTAGACCCAATATTAATAAAGGGATTATTATGTTGCTTCTAAAAGATAAAAATGAGGATACTATTTTTGGATGGTGATGAGCTCAGGATATGCTCATAATTTGAGTATCATGATGTATTTTTAATATTTCTACTTTTATTGCTAATGGATGTTTATGTGATTAAATAATTTTCATCTAAAATTGGGTAGTATCCTGTAGCAATACATTCCTATATTCCTATAGCCTAACATCTCGATGTGTCTTATTAATTACCCTGTTTGACCTTCCAAATGATTGGTATAATGAAATAGATTTAATATGTGATGAATGAATGTATCATGTTGTTTGCCACACATGATTTCTTTCACCTCTATTTCCTTGTGCATCGCAGGTTGTTGAAGGGAGCATGAACAATTCAAGCGTAGTGGATCTTGACCATATAGTAAAGTCCATTTCCTACATGACGTCGAGGAAGTTGTTTTGGAGAAGACTCTCTGATCGGGTCGTTGGGAAGAAACTTTGATCATTAATCTACGAAGAGTGGAATGCTAAATTCTCTCTGGATTGGGTTGAATGGATATGCTTTCATTTATGAGAAGTCTATTCCTCAGTTTCAGGATACATTTTATGTCCACATCTTTCTCTTTTAGTTAGTTAGTTGCTTTTTTGGTTTAAATAAGTGTTCCTCCTGTGTGAATGAGCAATCATAGCATGTAAAAGTTAGTATTATAATGAGAATTAGAATATGTAAGAGTTAGTACTATAATAAGAGATAGAGTTTTGTGTTAGTTTTCATATGAGCAAAACAATGTATATCATTTTGAGTTTATGAATAAAATTTGATGAAGTTTTGAACCCAATTATTGCATAGTTGGTTGATGCTTGCTAAGGGGGCCCACATAGTAAGTATCTATAGTTAGTTGTTTATCTTCTGTTGATCATAAGTTAGATTTCATTCTGCAAAGTTTCAGTGCAAACTCAGTCTTATATTGTTCCTGCAACATTGGGAATCCATCCCTATGTTTGTTCATGTAGCATAAGGCCAGTTCGTAGTTTGTTTCTTAAGTAACAGTTGTCGTGATGTCTACTTTGATTAAGTTATGCTTAAGTTAAGAAAGCTTTACATTACATTCCTGTAGCATAAGTAGAATTCCTTTCACGTAGTTATTTCGAGTAAATTGTGACTGAAACTGGTTCTTAGTGCACATACAGTGCCGCTCCATTTCAAGTATACGTTCCCTGGTTTGACAAAGTAAATGAATGACCATAAGAATATGTTAGTCGCTTACTGGAATGTCCAATTCCTAGGTTAGGATTTTTTGTGACTTTTATATCCCTTTGTGATCGTGACCATTTTGTCACCATTGTCGAGGATGGTGTCAAGCTAAGAACCTATCATAGTCATTGTTAACAATAGTTTAGTCTATTATTCAAAAATTCCTTCAAGTTATGGTTCATTCTATTGCATGCATAGAAGAAGAGATGCTCTAGGAATATTCCTTCTTGACCTTCCATTCATTGATAATAACCCTGAACCAGCTTATAATCTATTTGAGGAAGAAGGAGACCAAGATATCAATCCATTTGTTGAAAACCTGTTTGTTGAATTTCCATTTGACCCAGTTGATGAAGAAGTTGAAAAAAATCCATTTGCTCTGATACTCTATCAAGCAAATATGGCACGAAATCCACCTAATCTACCTACTGCTTTTGAATTCCCCATCATTGCTTAGCAAGATAATGATAACCTTAAAAATATTCCTTCTTCATTACTCCCCAAGTTCTATGGACTAGTTACAAAGGACCCAGACACTTTCTTGTTTGAGTTTGACATCCTCTGTCGCAACTATGATTACACTTCAGATGCTCACAGGCTGAAGTTGTTTCCTTCTACTTTGAAGGAAGAAGCTCTTAGATGGTTCATGAGTTTGGGAAGAGGTGTTGTTGATAGTTGGGCAGTCATGCAAACAAAATTTCTTGAGAAATACAAGGAATATTGTAAGAGTGGTAGTAAGGGAGATGATATATTCATAATTCAACAAAAGGAGGATGAAAGCCTGGAAGACTATATCTCAAGATTCTTGTTTTCCCTGAAAAAGAATTCAGACCATACTCTCAATGAAGAATCTTAGAAACTTCTTTTTCTAAGGGGAATCAGTGATACCTGTATAGATGCCCTGGACTTGATAGGAGGAGGTGATATAACCCAACTGCCTTGGGATGATATCAAGAAAATATGTCTCAACTACTCTCGAGTAATTGTTAAGAAGGGTAGAGGTCATCAAGTCATAGTGGGAAAGTCTTCTATTAATGGAGTTTCACAGATGGAGATCACAAATCTACTATCTAATTTCAAGTAGGATATCATAAAAAACATGGCTACACAGTTGGATACTATGCAAGCTCGTAAGAAACATGAGGAAGCTGAAGAAATCTTGGCTGAGTTTTGTCCACATTGTAGACAGAAGAAATGGGACTATAGATGTAAGATGGTGGCTAACTTGGAGGCTAAGTAGTTACCTACTGACTTGAGGATGGTAGAGAGTGATGATGACCAAGTATTCTTCATTGCACAAAGGTGACTATGGGCTCAAAGACAAGGTATGCCTCAAGACTCTTTGACTTTTGATAATCCTTATTCTAATTACAATAACCAATGGCAACCTACATATGGCCCATCACCACCCTAGAATACTTCTCAATCACCTTGGCCTAACTATCAGAGT
The DNA here is from genome assembly GCA_007258455.2 of Sequoia sempervirens. NCBI lineage: Eukaryota > Viridiplantae > Streptophyta > Pinopsida > Cupressales > Cupressaceae > Sequoia > Sequoia sempervirens. The sequence goes on from VDFB02224654.1 coordinate 72,744, forward strand.
CCTCAATGGCAATCTCCTCAAGGAGGTTGGCAGCAGCCACAAGGACAATTAACTCCACCCCAAGGTAACTGGCAGTAGAATCCTCAATGGAAAAGTCCATAGTAATGGTAGAACCAATCCCATGGATCTCTACAGTTTTAGCAGCCACAACCTTAGGCCCTTGTGCCACCTCCTGCAGAACCTGCAGCAAATACTGGCCCTCCAAACAAATGCCTATGCCTACTCAACCATTGTCAAATCCTAATAATAAGCAGCAACAATAGCCTATGTATTTTGTAGAAGACAATCAGTATCTAGTTTATGCCCTGGATATTCATAATATCCATCTCAGGTCTGGAACCACTCTTCCTGCTCCACAGCGGCCTATAATAACAAAGATTCCAAACTCTTCCTCTGAGCAACCTACTGATCCTACAAAATATATACATGTATCTGATACCGTCTCTAAGGGGCCTGTCCTGCAGCATCAGGCCAAATCGCCTTTTCCTCAAAGATTGCAAATTACTACATCCAAGTCTATGGAAGAGCCTACCTTTGATATTTTGGATCAGCTAAATAATGTACACATTCAAATTCCCCTTTTTGAAGCTATTAAAGATGTCCCAATTTATAGAAAAGCCATTAAGAAGGCCTGTTTAAAGAAACCAGGAAGAAAGAAAAAGGATCCCCAAACTATCCATGTTCTAGGACAGTTGGAAAATATTATGTTAGGGAAGGTAGTCATTCCAAAATATACTGACCCTGGGAGTCTTGTGGTACAAATAAATATTAATGGCTAGATAGTGAAGAATGTTTTGATTGACGTTGGTGCAGCCATCAATGTAATGACCAAGAATACAATGGAGTATTTGAATATCTTAAATATTCAGTCTACACCTACCGTCCTGCAACTTGTCGATAGTTTCACTGTAAAACCTCATGGAATGGTATAAGATGTTATTTTCATACTTGAGTCTTTTATAGGATGTCGTTCAGGAGACATGACAATTTATGATGGTCAGTCAAGAAAGAAATTGGCTTTATACCCACCTGCTCAGCCTCAGTCAGACTTGTCTCAACCAATTTGGCCAGATTTAGGAGAGGAAACTAAAGAAGTCAATTCATTGGCTCAACTAATGATGTTGCAAACTAATCCATTCTCCTAGCTTCAAAGTGGGGATGACCTGCTTTTACATATTTTGCAGTCCAACTCTGATCTGCGTAGCCCATTTGATCTAGATAACTATCTCCAGCAGTGTTTCCTATAGCAACTGAATTCTAAGAGCCTATCACCTGAATCTCTTGCAGTTTATCATAATTTACTTCCATATGAAATACAAAAACCACTTTTATCAGCATACTCCATGAATGATCTTATCAAACAAGTAGAAGTGTCTCCAGGCCACTGTCTGAATATCAATATTAAGCTACCTCAATCTCAACAAGCTGCCCTAGTCACAATGTTGCAAGAACAACACATAGCTTTTGCATGGGACTATGGGGATATGAAGGGAATAGATCCTCAACTTTGTACTCATAGGATCTACATTAAGGAAGATTGTTCACCTGTCAGGCAGCCTCAAAGAAGGATAAACCCAACACTCAGGGAAATAGTTAAAATAGAGCTCCAAAAATTCATTGATGTTGGTTTTATCTACCCCATTTCAGACAGTCAATGGGTGTCTCCATTGGTGATTGTTCCTAAAAAAGGTGGAAAATGGAGAGTTTGTGTAGACTACAGGGAGCTAAACACAACAACTAAAAAGGATCACTTTCCACTGCCATTTGTTGACCAAGTATTGGACTCATTGTTTGGTAAAAAGTATTTCTCTTTTTGGATGGATATAGTGGGTATAATCAAATTAGAATTACCCCTGAGGATCAAGACAAAATAATTTTTACCAGTTCATGGGGCACTTTTTCCTACTTTGTCTTACCTTTTGGACTATGTAACGCTCTTGCAACATTTCAAAGGGTAGCCATCAGTATTTTTGTTGGATTTTCTCATGATTCTATGGAAATCTACATGGATGACTTCACTACTTATGGAGTTATTTATGATAAAGCATTAGCCAATCTGGAAAAAGTGTTGAAAAGATGTAAGGAGCAAAATTTGTCTTTGAATAGTAAGAAATTTTTTATGATGATGCAAGAGGGAATTGTTTTAGGCCATCATATCTCTCAAGCAGGAATCCAAGTTGATCTTGCAAAAATTGAAGTTATTCTAACTTTGCAAACACCTATGAAACAAAAGGATGTTAGAATCTTCCTAGGACATGCTGGATATTATAGAAGATTCATCAAATATTTTAGCAAAATAGTCAGTCCATTATATGCCTTATTAACAAAGGATTCTGAATTTACCTGGACTAAGGCCTATGAAAAATCTTTCCTGCAGCTTAAGAATTTACTTACTCAGGCACCTATTATTCAAGGACCGAAGTGGAGTCTTCCTTTTCATATACACACAGATGCTTTTGATTATGCCATAAGAGCAATTTTATTACAGAAAGAGAATTCCATTGAGCATGCCATATATTTCATTAGCAAAAATATTCAAGGCCCTGAATTAAACTATACTGTCACAGAGAAAAGATTGCTAGCAGTTGTGTATGCCCTTAACAAGTTTCGACATTATATCACTAGTTACCAAATATTTGTTTATACAGATCATGCAGCAATGAGGTACCTCATGAATAAGCCTGCCATATCTAGAAGATTAGCAAGATGGCTCCTATTGTTGCAGGAATTTGATATCATAGTTATTGATAAACCAGGTCAGGCTAATGTGGTGGATGATTTCTTGTCAAGACTTCAAACAACTACACCTCCTGAGGTAATTGATGATAGCTTTCCTGATGAACATCTATTTTCTATTGCTACTCAAACTCCATGGTATGCAGATATTGCAAATTATTTAGCAGCAAACAAAATCCCAGCTCACTTCTCACCAAAGGAAAGAAAATTGTTGGTTGAGAAAAGTTTTAACTTTTCATGGATTGCAAACTGTTTATTTTACATAGGACCTGACCAAGTCATGAGAAGGTGTGTTAGGGAAGATGAGACCTATGAAATTTTGTATGCCTGTCATGATGAACCCTATGGTGGGAATTTTGCAGCCAAGAGAATAGCTATCAAAGTGCTTAATACAAGATACTATTGTCCCACACTACACAAAGATGTTGCAACCTACACTAGGAAATGTGATAGATGTCAACACATGGGGAGACCAACAAGGTGTGATGAAATGCCCCTAAATCATCAAGTGGTAGTCAGTCCCTTTGACAAATAGGGCATGGATTTTGTTGGGCCTATTGATCCTCCATCCAATGGGAAATCATACATTTTGGTGTGTACTGATTATGTAACCAAGTGGGTAGAAGTAAAAGCAATGACATATGTCTGTGATAATAAAGTTGTTGAGTTTTTGTATGAGCAAATTTTTACAAGGTTTGGAGTCCCAAGGGAACTTGTTACTGATCAAGGGGCTCAGTTTACATCCAACTTAATCACTGCAATGATGAATGATTACAAGATTAGGCATAGAAATTCTTGCCCCTATCACCCTCAAGCCAATGGTTAGGCAGAGGCTACCAACATAGAAATTGAGGAAATCCTTACAAAGACAGTCTAATTACACAAGAAGGATTGGAGCAGTCACCTTCCTGAAGCAGTCTGGGCCTATAGGACAACATGGAAAACAACTACAAGGTTTACTCCTTTTGAGTTACTCTATGGTAAGACTACCATGTTACCAATAGAGTTTGAGCATAAAACCTTGAGGACTGCTCTCCAGCTTAATATTGATCTCTCTGAGGCTCAAAAGGAATGCCTCCTATAGCTGAATGCATTGGATGAGATGAGGAAAGTTGCCTGCAACATACTAAAATTTTCCAACAAAAAAGAAAAAAATGGCATAACAATCACATTCAAACTAAGAAATTCTCTGCTGGTGATTGGGCATTGCTCTATGACTCCAGGTATAAGGAAAATCAAGGTAAGCTAACCATACATTGGCTTGGTCCTTATGAAATAGAAAATGTGTTTGATAATGGCTAAGTGCAGTTGGCTACAATAGATCCAATTTGACTCAAGCTACTGGTTAATGGACACCATCTTCGGTTGTATCATAAACCAGTGTCTAAAGAGGAATTTATGCATAGTTCTTTTTGAATGTGGCCACTGATTTTCCTACAGGGAAAGGCTTCGGTATTTCTCCTACAACATCTCTTTAAATTCCATGTTGCATGCCCATAATAAAGGTTTCCTTTTTAAGGGAGCCACTTTCTCCGCTTTTCATCCATCACCACCATTCATTCCATTTTCTTCCACTTCATCCATCCTATTGTACCACCCTCATTCATGGTTTCTATTCCAGCGGTCATTTCATGGTATGCTATGATCTTTCCTAGCATGTACGAGCATTAATTAAAAGGTACGCGATATCTTTTGTTATCACATTGTTTATTTATTTCATTAATTCATCAACTGCTATGTAGATATCAATCATTATCACCCATTTTTTGCCTATCCTTTCACACATGTGTGGATACATGTCAAAATTTAAGTAGGGGGCAGGATAATCCATTTCAAACATTTTCTTATGTCATCACAACTAATAAGATATTTTTATTCTTCTTGTACTTTCCAAGTATGGCTGCATGTTTTATCCTAAACAACATTAACTGCCTAATAAGAGTAGTTCATAATAATTATTACATGCAATTATCTTTCGAGTAATTCTTAGAAAAGAAGAGAAAGTGACGGCAAGACAGAAAGAAGCAAAAATAAGTAGAGCAGAAGAATTTTCTTTTGAATTTTGAAAAAAGGTTTGGGTTTCTGGAATCTCAGCTAGAGTAATTTGCGAATATTGGTGGAAAATTGGTAAGACATGAGCCTATAGCTCATGAGCTCTTAACATGATAATGCCTCCTGTAGTTGCCACATTACCAAAAAGGGTTTCAGCAAGGAAACAATGTAAAGTCACCTCAACGTTTGCTCAACCTGAAGTTATAATAATTTCTAAGGAGTCTGAAGAACTTAGCCATAATGATTCTTAGAATGTATCTAAGAATGTTCCACATTGCCCACTTGTTGTTTTTGAGTACATGCAAAATGAGCCAATGGAAGTTCATGAAGCACAACATGATACTAATGAAAGGGGAATGCCAAGTCTTGATGACTTGGCTAAGGCAGCTAGGCAAATTTCTAAGGAAGTACAATCTCCTCCTGCATAGCAACAAGAATTCATCCTGCAGCAAGAGGAAGAACTGACTGAACAATTGGAAGTGTCCAATGAAGCTTCATTACCCCCTGCAACTTGTCAAGCCATGGTTGTTTATAAGAAAAAAAAAATTATTGAATTTTTGGAATACCTTAGGACCATATGGAGACTGGTCACATTTCCAACCTTGAGTTTCTGTCACTTAGCCAAGATTGAAATTCAACAAGTCTTTGGGAGGAAGAGAAGAAGAAACTGAAAAGAGAAACTGAAAGGCAAAAATAGGAAATCCAAGAAATGAAAAAGAAAATGGATGAAATGATGAAAATCACTGGAAATTGTGGAATGTAGACCACCGCCTAGGGTTTATGCTATGTGCCTAAAGAAATAATTTCTTTGGTTTCAATTAATGAGAATTTCAAGGAATTTAGATCCTGTTATTCATACAGCCAAAGAATTTTATGATGCATACCAAGTTGCTCCTAATTGGCTAAAGAATTCTTTATGTGAATTTTATTTGCATGGATTGATAATTCCCTCTTAAATAGAGTGGAATCCACTTCTTTATATTGGTGATATTCATTTGAGGTCACTTATGTCATGGGAAGCCAATGAAATCAATTATGGTAGACAATTGGAAGCCTATGAAGAAGTTGAAAGGGATGAGCCTATACCACTGCGATCAGAAAGCATAGATCCCTACACAATTCTCAAAACTTGGCTCACTATTGCATATGGGTTCAATGACCAAACACAAAGAGTAAAAATATTTGATGTTAGAAAGAAAGTGTATGAGGAATTCAAAAGCCAACCGTATCTATTTTGGAAGCTTGCCTCTTCCAAAATTGAAAAGAGATGGGAGAAATTGACCGTTGGGCTAAGGAAATCTGAGCCACATAGTCCCCTGAATTTTGAAGCAACCCTTGGAAGGACATAGAAGTACATCTAGCTTGGTCTTCAGAAGAGGTTCAAGTTATGGTTTCCAATAACATTTTGACCTTCGGTTTTAATGTGGCCACTTTATCCCTATCGAGCTACAAATGTTAATAAGGATACATAAACCCTCAGATATGAAAGATGGCAAAATTTTAGAGGTTTCTATTATAAATTTGGGACTATGCCAAAAAACCATACTGCTCCTATAGATTTCAGGGAAACAACTACGAAACTTAATGCTGGTGGACCATCATTAGGTTAAGTAGGGGGCAGATGATGAGCTCAGGATATGCTCATAATTTGAGTATCATGATGTAATTTTAATATTTCTACTTTTATTGCTAATGGATGTTTTAACTATGTGATTAAAGACTTTTCATCTAAAATTGGGTAGTATCTTGTAGCAATACATTTCTACATTCCTGCATCCTAACATCTCGATGTGTCTTATTAATTACCCTGTTTGACCTTCCAAATGACTGGTATAATGCATATGGTTTTTGAATAATGAAATAGATTTAATATGTGATTAATGAATGTATTGTGTTGTTTTTCACGCATGCTTTCTTTCACCTTTGTCACCTTGTGCATTGTAGGTTGTTGAAGGGAGCATGAACGAGTCAAGAGCAGTGGATCTCGGCCTTGCAGTAAAGTCCATTTCCTGCACGACGTTGAGGAATTTGTTCCAGTGAAGACTCTCTGACCGGATCGTTGGGAAGAAACTTTGATCATTAATCTAGGAAGAGTGGAATGCTAAATTCTCTCTGGATCGGGTTGAACAGATATGCTTTCATTTATGAGAAGTTTGTTCCTCGGTTTCAGGATACATTTTGTGTCCACATCTTTCTCTGTTAGTTAGTTAGTTTCTTTTCTGGTTTAAATAAGTGTTCCTTTTGTGTGAGTCAGCAAGCATAGCATGTAAAAGTTAGTATGATAATGAGAAGTAGAATATGTAAGAGTTAGTACTATGATAAGAGAGTTTTTTTCTAGTTTTCATATGAGCATAACAATGTATATCATTCTGAGTTTATGAATAAAAGTTGATGAAGTTTTGAGTCCAATTCTTGCATTGCTGGTTGATGCTTGCTAAGGGGGCCTACTTGGTAAGTATCTATAGTTAGTTAGTTTTTTATCTTCTGTTGATCATAAGTTAGATTTCATTCTGGAAAGTTTCAATGCAAACTCATCTTATATTGTTCCTGCAGCATCGGGAATCCATCCCTGTGTTTGTTCCTGCAGCATAAGGCCAATTCATAGTTTGTTTCTTAAGTAACAGTTTTTGAGATGTCTGCTTTGATTAAGTTATGCTTAGGTTAAGAAAGTTTTACATTACATTCCTGTAGCATAAGTAGAATTCCTTTCACACAGTTATTTCCAGTAAATCGTGACTGAAACTGGTTCTTAGTGCACATACAATGCTACTCCATTTCAAGTATATGTTCCCTGGTTTGACAAAGTAAATGAATGACCATAAGAAGATGTTAGCTGCCTACTAGAATGTCCAATTCTTAGGTTAGCATTTTCCATGACTTTTATATCCTTTTGTGGGTGCGACTAGATGGCATCCTATCACTTTGCTTAACACCTCATATAAAATTATTACTAAAGCTATTGCGAAAAGGATTAAATCGAAGGTGAAGCTAATAGTTAGGCTAGAAAAAACTAGATTCCTTAGTGGGATATTTATCCTTGATAACCTCATACTTGCTTGGAAAACTACTGAATGGGCCCAACAATTGAGTCAAAATGCTTTATTGGTGAAGCTAAATTTTGATAACATGTATGATAGAATGGATTAGAGTTTTACTTTTAAAATGCTTCAATGGTTTGGATTTGGTCCTAAAATATGTAAACATGTCAAAATGTTATTCATAGATGCTAATACTTAGTTCCAAGTCATAAACAAAGAGTTATTGGGTACCTTCTATGGGACGAGGAAATATCGATGAGGATCAATTATGCTTGATTCATGATGAATCGAACCATAATTTCGCCAAATATACCTACATCTACAAACAAGATCATTCAAATTGGAAATCTAAACTAAGCATTTTACTAAATTGAAAGCTACAAACTTAAGAAAATAGTTAAATTCCTAATCTAACCCATTTGAAACTTATCCTATTTTGGAATTTGTATCATGTTGATGTGAAACGATGACCCTTTCACAATCCCATGATCAATGAGCTTGTTTCAGTCAATTATATGGAAGAGAATCGATGAAGCCATTGTGATTGATGTATGAAAAGCTATTTTATGCTAAAAATTAACATAATGCAAGCTAATTTACCATTATTTTATGCTAAAAATGCACTGATTATGTTATTGCTAAGCTAATCTAAACTAATTCTATGCAAAAAGATGAAAACCCTAGTTTATAAACAAACTAAAATGGATGCATGGAAGCCATTAATGGATACTCTAATCTATGATGCAATCAAAAGTTAACTAAAATAAGATAAAAGTGATTAAAGTGAGAGTGCAAATGTAAGTGAATTCAAAAACATAAGTTTGCAATTAAAAGATGGATCCATTTGTCTCCCAATAGTGACCTATTTATAGGAAAGAAAATGAGGAATGAAGGGTTGAGATCAAAAACATTAATCAACGGTCCAAGATGAAGGAGATGAGAGGAATGGATCATGGATGATCATCAACGAATGAAAATGCAAGATGATATTTTAATCAAGGGTTCACACTTGCCTCAAGAAAACACACTTTTGACCTACTCACATAGGTTAAGGGTGACTTGTTCAATAGGTTGAAGGTGAAAACTTGCTTAAGAAGCCAAGTGAAAATATCTCTTTTTCAAATGATAGAGGAATAAGAATATTCCTTTGGGTGAGGAAAAAAGGAAATTTGTAAATTAAAAAAAAGTTTTAACTATGCAAAAAAGGGGATAAGGAATATTCCCTTTGCTTAGATGAAAGTTAGATTAATTGCTAATTAAACATGATTTAATCATGCAATTTAGGGGACTTGGAGGAATTAAGGTGATATTCATTAAATTAAATGATTTAATGAATGAGGGAGATATTAAATGATATTTAATTAAATAATTTAGGGTTATTTAATTAAATAAGATGACAGGGAATTAAATTAAATGTTTTGATTTATTTAATTTAATGAGATGAAATGTTAGCATGAAAATGGATGAATTAACCTGATTAAATTAATTAGGTTAATGGATGAAAATGATGCAATTAACTAAATAGCTTGGCTATTGAAATTAATTAAGCAAAAAGAGGATGTGTTAAAGAGGAAATGATGTTAGTAAATCTATTTTAAGTGTATGATATTGATTAGCACATTTTTTAGTATTTGCATTTCTTCCCTCTTTGAAGTGAGGTACATATTGCTTTGGCTCAAAGAATAATGCTTTCGGATCAAAATTGATGCTTAAATCAAAAATTAAAAAAAATCTAATTTTTTAGATGCCCCAATGGAAGGATAAATCTGACTCCCTGCCCCCTTGAGAAATCAGTTGAAAATTTCAAATTTTGGGTTGATTTCTCGACAAAGGTTTAAAAGCTACTCAAAGGGTCTAGAAAGGCTCTGGGATGCAAGAGTTATGCCAAAAACTCAAAAAATGACGCAAAATTAGGTCTAGATTGGAAAATTTGGTGAAAATAATGATAAACCCTTATCTTCAAGGTTAAATTAGGGTAGAAAACTATAATTTTTTGGCTTAAATAAGCCAAGAAGGTTAACTTTCAATTTATTTGTGCATTCACACTTAAGAGATTCTTGCTTTTTTTTAGCTCTAACCCTATGACAAAATGGCATGCCAAGAGCTTCCCAGGAATATCTTTGACCGAGTTCGAGAGTTCTAGTGGCCTCTACGCATAGGACCATTGATATGTAACTCCAAACTTGATTTTAAATTTGAATTTTTGATGCATTTATTACACTTTGAAGTTTAATCTTTGGTGGCATTGCTATATAGTGACGCCCAAATTGTAATTGACAATGCCCAAATGAATTATAGTGACACATATTTATATGGCAATGCTATTCGTGATTTAAAATTAGGCTTCCTAATTTTAAATGGTGATGCATGGTTGTATGGTGACGCATTTTCCAATTTAGAAATTAGGGTTAGGGTTTTCCAAAGGTTAAATCATGACACCAACTTATTTGGTGACACATGTTTCGATTTGTAATTTTAAATGCTTTAGGCGTTGCAATTTGAAGTTTGAATATAGTGATGCTATTGAGGATAGTGACACTATTGTGATTTATGAGCTATAAAATTCAAATTGAGTCAAATTTTGATGATTTCCTAATGTTGTGTTCTTTGAGGATGTAGAAGGTCTTTCCACTGTTGATTTCACAGGAGCACAGGCCAACCATTTTGGAGAGACCAGATGATTTATCAGAGTTACACTAAGAGCACCTAGGAGAGATTAGCCTCTAGTATGTGGCATATGCACTTGTGATTCAGACACACTTAGTGATGGTGAATTTGGAGTATGTTTGGTGTATACTATGTTTTCCCATACATAGAGATCATTTGATTTATGACACTGATGTTGGGTTTGATGCCTACCTTGAGGTCATATAGATGGATCAAATCACTTTGGTTACATCACAGATTGACCTCGAGTCATACAAAGGTGATGTGCCGACCTTCAAATTGATTGTTGTAGCCATCATTTCAGGTTTGGTTGCCCCAGATACATGTAGTAGAGGATTCAGCCTAGGATGGGGCTTGGTGTGGCATTAAATGCTATATGGGAGGACACTCTTTGCGTGGGGGCCCATGATGCTAACCTCCCTTTATCATGATTTGCATGATTTTGTTTATTGTCATGGGAGAGCATTTGGCGAAGGGATGACTGCTACATATTTGGGCATGGGAGCACATTTTTGTGCTTTGGGCCATTGTTTAGAAGGTAGACATGGAGCTAGATGATCCCGTCATTTGGAGATACAATGGTACCATCACCTTAATGCACACTAGATACATTGGGCCCTTGTATTGGAGACGGGTGATAGATGATATGGTAGTTTTCCACTGGCACCCATGGCTACAGATGCCACCATGGTTCAATGATATTCAACAGCTATACTTCGCCAAGAAGACCCAGTACATGCAGGGTTGATAAAACAATAATATTGAGAGATATCTTCTAGACAAGGTAGCCCAGTAGTTCGAAGAGGTCCAAGACAAATCGGATGATGCCTATAGGGCCATTTTTGCAAGATCAACATGAGAGGTTCCCACATGGGGATCAACTATCCCATCTCTCGAGGTAGTAGAGAGCTTTAGATAGTTGGTGGCTCATAATTGGGCATATGATCAGGGATAGGTTGTAGCTCAAACTATGCATGTATATGATGCTTGGTTCGTCCCTCCTCGATAATTGATAGATCTAGTGGGTGTTCCTCCTAGATGAGACCTAGAGGCAGAGGAGTAGGGAGATGCAAAGGACAGGGTGGCCAAGATGGATAGGATGGTCAGGTTCCAGGGGCCCCACTGATTATACAATAACTTTGATAGGTACAACTATAGGTACAGCCTCAGCTAGGATCACCACCACAAGATGCTCAGGATGCATAGATATAATAGCTGTAGTAGTAGGTATAGACTTTGATTGGTGAGTAGGATCAAGCTCACCAGCATATTTTGGTTATTACTGTTGAGTGAGACTAGGCTTGGCAACAGGTGGTTTCAATCACAACTAAGAGAGATCAAGCATTATGAGTACATGCTGTGACAGGAAAGAGAGACTAGGAGGTTGCTAGGCATCAAAAAATTGAGGTGATGATGGTGGCCACCCATGGTCAGACAATGTCAGTGCGGTTGTATAAAGAGGCCCTTATAGAGGCTGCATATTACCGACAACATTATCATCCTAATGTACCAGTGGCACTGAGATAGCTAGATTTTTCACAGTGTAGTGACACACAACCATGAGAAAAGGATCATCCTAAGAGGCAGGCTAGAGAGGGTAGAAACCATCAGGGCTAGCTATTATGTATAAACACTTTTTAATTTTTCCCCATTCTTTATCATAGATATACATTCATGGGATCCTTTTTGATAGCCTTATGGATATTTTACTTTTGATTGATCTTCATATACTGATTCAAATTTTGTACCATGACATTCATTTTTTGATATATATATATATATGATACAGATACAAATGATTTATGATGTGATGTGTTCACTTTATTTCATGTATGGATAGATATGATGCTTATATTTGATCATGATATGGATGGATGATCATGATATGCAGACATTATGGATGCAAATGATGTGGATGTATTTCTTTTTGTATTTTTTCTATGCATTTTATGTTGACGACATGTATGCATATGGATGTATGGATGAAAATGCTTATTATATGCAATGATTTGAGATGCTTAAATTACTAAAATGATTATGCAAAATGTACGATGTGATATGTAGTGATTATGTTGATAGATTTTTTATGATTATGAGATGCATGTATGTTGAGGGTTTGTCGATGCAGGTTGGATGAATTGATTTTTTGTTAACTTTCATTATACCAGATTAGCGCAGAGAGAGGATAGAAGAATGAGGAATGAAGGACCGTTGATGATGATAACTGCTTCAAAATATCCAACAAGTCCTTGATCCATCAAGAATTTATTAGAGATGGTGACAAGACAATGCAAAATACAAGATGAAATGCAGGATGAGTTGCTCATACTTTAGGATTGGGATTTTTTACTATTCCTTTTTGTTTGATATAACACATAGACATGATGCATCAAGGTATTGATAACCAAGACGATGTTGTATCTAGTGTAATGGAATTTGAATCAAAAAATAGATAGGATAGTTCTTGTTCACACCTTGGCATATGAAAACCTCATTGGAATGTAAGTTAGAAGCTTAGAATATATTGGACCAAAGAATACGCAATAGTCAACAATGTACTCCAAACAACTTCCTTACACACAACTAAGCAAGTATGATCCAAGGTTATTTTAAAAAAGTATCCACAAGCACAACAAAAAAGATAATAATTGATGCCCCATTCTTTTCTCTCTAAATAATTTTAGATAGCCATCATCGAGAGGCCCTCATAATGGGTCAATAAGATAAATCATAAGAAAAGTGTTAAATAAATATTTGAGCAACTCCCTTCGGGTTTATTTTTGCATTGTGTGTGCTTCGGCCTATGCATCACTGAATTTACTCAGTTTTTTATCAAATTTTTGATTTGCCAATTTGCGCATCTACTCTTCGCAACTTCTGGTATTAGCTTTTCTTTTGGATTCTGGGAGGCTCCGCTGTGCTTCCACGTGTCGCAGTTACGGGATGTTTTTGTTCCTTGTTCCCTAGAAGCCTCGTCGGGCTGCGAAATGCTTCCACAAAGTTTTCATTCCTAAAAAGTGTTGGTGGACCCCACATCTTGCTACGTGGCAACTGCTCACAAATTTTTCAACGCGGAGATGAAATAGCAACTGTGGGTAGCGAAATGCTGCCACACGTCTTTTATGCCTGGCTGATGGAGCATTCCCTCTGCTGTGATAAAGTCCTCAGCCCATTCAACACGTGCTGCATTTTTTCAAATCGTCGGCAGTGATGGGAGTATGGTTCATGCAGGCAGCAAAGGGCTGCCACATGCCTAATAGTTGATCTGTTATGCGGGCGATTAAAGCTATTGGTTGCTGCTTGTCATAATCATTCACAGCAATAGATGACACTTGTTTGATCAAGGATGGTTGGGACCACTGCCATCATTATAGAGAATGCACCTGTGCCCAGGACAACTGAATGCTATGTTCTGGCTCGATGTTGTTGTAACAGCCTTGGGAATATTCTGTTTCAGGTATCATTGTAGAGGATCGCGAGATCTTTTCTGTTGCTATTCTCCGAAGCGGTGGGACATTTTCCTGCTATATATACTTTCTCTGTTGATGAGAAAGGGTTCAAAATTTGGAGAAAAAAATGTTGGTTTTAGCAAAAGAATCTAGGCCTATATTACTGTTTTATTTAAATTACAACTTTTAGACTGTGCCAATTGTTCGGCCTTTCTATTTTTCATGCTTTTGATTAAACTATGAACTGTGCTTTATACTATCTTGACACTTCATTTGAAGAACTATATATGTTGGATATAAGTTTGCTTACCTAAATCATGTCTAATGACTCTTCTTAGTAGTGAGAATGTATGCAACATTATTTTATGTCAATAAATGAATTGTTTATGTTATAATCTTAAGTCTCTGATGTTTTGGAATACAACAACACTATTCAGGCCCTTAAATCTATGATTTATCATGCCCATCAGAAAATCTTAGCGCATCGCCTTAGGTTAGACTTTACTTTATTATATCTGCTTCCTTTTCCCTTTCCAAACCCCATTATAGAAGAAGTCGGCTTCTCTAAAATCTGGAGGTTACTTAGTTTAGTGTAAAAGGTCCCCCTTAAACTGATTTTCCCATAAGACTCTGTTACCTCGTCAAATTTTGGCATCAATAGTTTGTTCTTTTTCTGGCACACCTAGTGGAATGCAAACTATTTGAAATTGCATTATAGAAGGGTGTATCAACCATCGGCCTGTAACTAGATCCCAAACTGTAGGTAACCCAGGTTTACTAGTACCTCCACTAGGGACATTCCAGGTCTCAAATCAGCTGGTAACCATTTCATTCCCACCACCTTTTCCTCTCACCATGTAGCCAGCCACCAATAGAAACTATGTAGCATGGGATGCCGGAAGTCCCCTGGTAGCCCTAGTAGTGCCCGCTATGTCAGGCGCTATCCTGGTTTCAGCCATGAAAGTTATCCCCAAATTTTCTGGAGACAGCTCAAAAATGCCAGCAGAACATTGTAGGATGTGGTGGACATTTGTTTGGTACACAGCATTACAGTGTAGAATGTAGCCCTGAGGCTCCTCACCATGTCTTTCAAAAGCAAGGCTCTAGATTGGTACCGAACACTGACTCCTAATTCGATTTGCACTTGGGATGAGCTCAGAGATCCATTATATGAAAGGTTCTCTAATGACAGAGATCGTTCTTCATTATATTATCAGCTATCTGTCATAAAATGAGCCCCCCAAGAGTCTCTAATGGACTTCAATGCCCGATTTCACGCAAATTGGTAGAGGATCCCTATTACTATCTACCCGACTCCCGAGTTGGCATTTATATTTTATCTGAAGTTTATCAATTCTGACATTTTTGTGATGATCAAGTCTTTGGGAGGAGCTACTCTACCAAATGCTTATGGTACCACTATCAAAGTTGAGAATTATTTGATAGATTGCAAAAAATTGCCTCCTCGACCTATTATGCCGATATTTCCTAAAATATCAATCTCTGTGCAAGAGGTCGTGTCGACTAGCGCACGCACAACTGCCCAGTCAATGTACTCATATGCGGCCACTCCTAAAAACATGGCTTCTACATCAGGTTCTTCCAAGGATGAAATAAGCGACCTCAAGGAGATATTGTAAACCATGGAAAATGACATAACAACTCTTATGTGGAACCAAACAATGCCTCCACGGCCCGCATATCAAAACTATCAAGGTGGGTGGTCTACTTCTGAGCAAAATCAATATCAGAGTGTGCCTCGTACTAATCCACCAGCTCCAACTGCAAACCAAATGGTGTCGATGCCTACTCCTCTAACGAATGCATTGCCAAGTTCAAGTAGAGAATTAACCACAAGACAGAACAACCTTATTGATGACATCAATCTGTGGTGTTTCCCCTACAGCGATGCACATATGCCCTGGAACTGTCCGTGTGGCAACCTAATCAAAAGGTGGCGGAGCAATGCAGCCAAAGCATGGCAACAAAAAATAGAGGTTATGTATATGCCTCACCACAAATGGAGAGTGTGGTCCTTACTGTGCAAATGCATGGAACATCTTTAGAACAAGAATCAAATATTGCTCCTGATCATGCACTTTTTTCCTAGATGGAAGAGGAAGAAACAGTGTTTGCTAATGATGCATTCATATCTGAAACATTGCAGGTGCAGTTTGACTATAACACATGCTCAAAGAGGAGATTCATCGGTGAGCCAATTGTTTCAAATCTTGATAGCCCACGACTTAGAGGTGTGTCCGATCAAATTCTTGGTACTTCAACCATCCCTTCACCTTCTCAACCACGAAAGGACATTATTATAGCAAGAACGAAGTAGCAAAAATCTTCGAATTTTCCACCTTTTAATGTGGTAGAACAATTGAAGAAATCATCCGCTAATGTGTCTTTGTGGGACATTCTAGCTATCCCAAAACAAAAGATGCTATTATAGAATGTGCTTCAAGAAGAAATCAATCCGGCATCAACAGAGCCATCTGCCAATGTAGAGGTTGTTTGTCACATACCGCCAGCAAAGGTTCTTACAAACAATACAAAGGAATCTCCTACCGAAGATAGAAGTAGGTCAAAAACTCAGCCCTTTTCTTGACTCTCATTATAGGAAAGAAGCTATTACAAAATGCTATGATTGATTCTAGTGCTAGTACAATGGTCATGCCTAAACATATAGCCGAAGCTTTGGGACTCAATTACGAACCTATGAAAAGAGGGGTGATGCAGCTTGATGGAAATAAAGTTGAGACCGTAGGTGTCATCAAAGTGCTTCCCTTAACTCTATTTTCATGCCCTAGTATCATAGTCTCACAAGACATAATGATCATAGATGTTCCTCCTATGTTTGGTCTCTGTCTATCCCGAGAGTTTAATTCAAAGGTGGGCAGATACCTATCCTTGGATTGGTCACATCTAATACTTAGGACCAAACATAGCACAAAAATGAAGATAGAATCGGAGGCTCTACATTTTGAACATGTGGCAGATGAGGCCTTGATCAATTTTGAAGCAGCGCATACCTCTATCACCAAGCAAGAAATGTATGGCGTTGAATTGCTAAAGGAAGAGAAGGTGAGCGGAGATCAGAATGATAAAGAAGATGCTCTATTGAGTGAACACATAAACAATGATCCTTTCAGCAATTATCATGCTACAGGATTGGGCACGTATGTAATTTATAATGTAGACCATATGCTTCCAAGGGTCACCAAAGAATATGAAGGTAACTAGGCAAAAGAGCTATGGACACTATACTTTGACAAAGCAAGAAGCAAAGTAGGTGCTGGAGCAGGGGTATATCTAATATCCCCGCAAAATGAAAAATGGTTGAGGCCTTTCTGCTTTCATTTCACTTGTTCAAACAACGAGGCTGAATATGAAGGGTTAGTCCAGGGTTTAAGCCTTGCGGAACAAATGCGCATTAAGAAATTAATTGTGTTTGGAGATTCTGAACTTATAGTTAACCAGGTCCGAGGAATTTTTGCAGCAAAGAATGTTCACATGAGATCCTATCGACACCAAGTCTAGGACCTGATTGAGGATTTTGAAGCTTTCAACATCCACACCATTCCCCGAAGACAAAATAGTGGTGCAAACCGCATGGCTGTGATTGGTGCTCAGTTTGATCTTGTCTTTGACTTGCTTCAGAACAAACACTTAGTATGAGTACTATTTTGACCAGCGATCCCCGACAATGATCAAAGTTGGAAAGTCTTTGAAAGTGATGAACACATCGCCTCGTTTATCCAACACTCAGGGGAGTTCGCTGACCAACTTCAACAAAAGATCACCAATGCTTATGAGGGACAAATTATGCAGCTCAAATATAATAAACTTCTAAAAGGATTGGTTACTCTTGAAAACTTTTTTGATTGTAATGATGCCCGGAATGATAAGCGAAATTTCGTGGCAGAGAAAAGTGATTATGAGGACCTTCGGGTCACTAATGGCAAGATTCTCTGAGTTGGAAAAAATGTCTTGCACCATGATAAGGAAAGGCTCATTAGTTTCTACAAAAAGTATGGAGTAGTGGCTTGGTCCTACGATGATCTGGAGGGTTACGATCCTAGCATCATTCAACACACTATTGAGCTAACGGAAGGTGCAAAACCAGTCTGACAGAAACAAAGGCTAGTTAACCCTAAAATTAAGGCCCTAATGGCACAAGAGCTAACCAAGCTCATTGAGTCCCACATTGTCTTCCCAATTAAACATAGTACTTGGGTATCGAATCTGGTCCCAGTCTGAAAGAAGAATGGGGATATCCGCTCGTGTGTGGACTTCTGAGACCTAAACAGAGCATCTCTGAAAGACCACTATCCATTGCCTTATATGGAGTCAATCCTACAAACTGTGGCAGGATCAGAAATATTTTCTCTATTGGATGGTTTATCCGACTACAATCAAATCAGTGTTAAAGAAGAGGACCAGCAAAAGACTACATTCACCACAAAGTGGGGAAAATTTGCATATGCTAAAATTTCTTTTGTTTTATCCAATGCAGGGGCAACATTTCAACGAGTGATGGATGTGGCATTCAGTGAACTAATCAATAAGTTTATTCTAATCTATTTGGATGACCTTACTATATTCTCTAAATCTAAGGATGATCAATTTGATCATTTGGAATTAGTTTTTCAAAAGTTCCAAGATTTTTGGGTTTCCCTAAATCCAAAGAAATGTGTATTCAGAGTGCCACAGGGTAAGCTATTGGGGCATGTTGTGTCTAGAGAAGGTGTTTCAATTGACCCTGAATGAGTAAAGGCTATCAAAGAGCTTCCCCTTTTGGTAAATAAGAAAGGTGTCTAGTCTTTTCTGGGTAAAGTAAATTTTGTCAACAAGTTTATTTCCAATTTCGCGAGAATAATTAGGCTGATCACCCTAATGCTAAAGAAAGATCAAACATTCAAGTGGACAAACGAAGCTCAGGAGGCTTTTGAAAGGGTCAAGGAAGTTATTTCCACAACCTTGGTGCTAGTTAATCTGGATCAATCCAAAGATTTTATAATGTATGCTTTCAGTAGCAAGTCCAATATTGCTACTGTTCTAACCCAAAAGGGTAATGAAGAAAAGGGGGAACATCCTGTCGCGTTCTATTCACATACCCTAAAGGAATATGAGGCGAATTATAATTTTGTTCAAAGACAGGCCTTTGCAATAGTAAAGGGACTTAAAAATTTCCACCATCTAATTTCTTACAACAAGGTGCTAGTATATGTCGCACATTCCAGTGTATGTGAATACATCATGGAAGGGGAAATCATGGAAAAAAGGGCTAATTGGATCACTAAGATCCTTGAATATGACATTGAAGTCAAGCCTACTAAAACTATAAAAGGGAGAGGATTGTGTGAGTATATGGCACAAAACGAGGAAGTACATGTCGCAGAGGATCAGCCAGAACTCGTCCTAATAAATGAATCAAAATCGGAAGGCGGCTAGCTGACTGATAGAATGAGGTTCATGCAAACCAGAAAGTATCCACCAGGCCTCTCATCCCAAAAAATGAGGTATTACTAGCTATAGAATTGCAGATATATGCAAATAGAAGGAGTCCTTTTCAAAAGGAATTTCAATGGTGTTCTCTTCTTATGCGTTACTTTGGAGCAAGCGAAGAGGATCCTCGACATGTTCCACAATAGCATTGCAGGTGGACATTTCTTCGCCAAAACCACCACAATTAAAATATATGTGTTGGATATTATTGGCCCACACTTTTCAATGACTCCCACTCTCTGGTAAAGGCTTGTAAAAAATGTCAGTTCTTCACTGACAAAAGGAAGAATTCTGCAATGCCCCTTAGACCTATAGTGGCAGACGAACCATTTGCGCAATGGGGCCTGGACTTCATCGGAATGATCAACCCGATTTCTAGTGCCGGACACAAGTGGATTCTAACCGCTACGGACTATTTCACAAGGTGGATGGAGGTTGTTCCCCTTAAAGGCACAATAGAAATAGAGATTGTATATTTCCTCAAGGAACTGGTGACAAGGTTCGTCCCTCTAAAAAATATCATTTCAAACAATGCCAGAGCATTTCTAGGTGCAAAGGTATGTCACTTTGCATTAAAAAATGGCATATTCCTTAAAACATCATCAAACTATTATCTACAGGGAAATGGTCTAGCAAAGTCAATGAACAAAAGCTTAGTTTGACTCCTTAAAAGGATTGGCTCAGAACCCTAAAGGGAATGGCATAAAAACCTCTGAATAGCACTCTAGGAAAACCACATAACTCCTAAGCAAGTCCTTAAGACTTTGCTTTATGAGTTAGTATACAAGAAAGAGGCGCTGTTACCTATCTCCATGGAGATTCTGACAATACAGGTGTTGAAATCTTTTGAAATAGAACAAAATGAAGCCATGGAGGTTTGCCTCACCTAACTGTTGGAAGTACAAGAAAAAAGGGAGAATTCCATAATAGCAATGACAAGCCGTCAATAGGTCGTCAAATGATGGTTTAACAAGAAGGCTTCTGACCAGATTCTAAAATGTGGAGACTTAATGCCAAAGTATGATAGCAGGGCTGCAAAGCCAGGTTAGCACGGTAAATTTGATAGCCTATGGGAGGGTCCCTTTAGAATCATTCGATGCAAAAAACACAATGCTTTTGAGCTAGAGAATATGGAACATGAACTATTGGGAATCCTAATCAATGGGGTTCATCTTAAGCTATTCTATTAGGAATTAAGCTCTACTTTGTACATATGTAAAAAATGCTTTTATTTTATTTCTATTTCTTTGCACGATCTTTTCCTAAATTAATTTGTACTTTTACGGAATTAACCCATTATCATTGGCAGGTGGAAAACCAGAGTTTCTAAACACAGAATACACCCATGTGTGGAGAAATAGCATATAAAAGCTACAAGCCCAAAAAACTTAAATACAAAATAAAAATAAAGAGCATGGATTTATTTAAATGATAGATATCTATTCATATATGTTCTTTCATTACAAAAGTGGTTGGGAAGCCATTTTTCAAAATTTACAAACATATTGAGCTATTATATATGTGATAGCCTTTTTGTTAGGCTTATATACAGCTACGGAGAGACATATTTTGAGTAGGCAGGGAGATAGTTTGAGCAACAGGAAAAGGTTTTTTATCCAAAGGCATGGCTGGCGACAATTGATGCATTAACTACAGCGTCCACTTCTTCCTCATCCACGGGTTCCTCGGCAGCACTAGCAGCGTCATTTGGCACAACTTCCATTGGCGGGGGGAACATTGGGTTCCTGAAAGTCAGTATACCAGTCTATGTCGTAGAAAGGTATCACGTTATAGCTGTGAAATAAGAAGTGTAGGGCCTAAGTAACCCTCTATTGGTGCTAGTCAGGGATCTGTAGGCAAAATCCGTTGAGGAACAACAGCCAAAAGACAACAGCTTCTTCCTCAATAAAGTGACTCAAGTCGCTGGTTGATGGCAGACCTACCCCATAGGCAGCATGAGCAACAACTTCACTGAGACCATTCAAGTATTTCTTGGGGAAGATTTCTTTAACCAACTTCAAGATAAGTGGTCGAGGAATGCTATTGTCTAGCATGGATGCTACAAAATGGGAGCATATGTCAGTATTCACCCGATACTTATCATCATATTCTATACAATATTTTTCTAAAACCCGCTTTATGGCTACCAAAACCAGAGAATGCTTATTCTTCGTCATTCTTTTCAGTCTCCTAGTTGAAATATCCCCTAGGAATGTCGTCTGTGACTTATACGAAGTCAAACGAACTGGAGTATCCATTGCTATGACACTATCCCTAAGCTTCTGAGCTAATGCTGAATTCGTCTACCACCTAAACTATGAAAAGGCTTGCTTAAGACTCTGCTACTGACCTATCACTTCTCAAATGCTAAGTATGTTTTTCCTACTACTTACTGGCCTATTTATAGAAAATTGACAAGACATATGCTAATCCTCTTCGAAAAAATATGATATTATGCTAGTTCCTATCTTGAAAGGAGAGCCTACATTTGTTCACATTTCTGGGCTAGTTGCATCTATGATAGCATGGCTCAATGCATGCTTGATTAAATGAAGCTGATTAATTAGTTTTAAAAGGGTGGCGCTCATTGGCAGTGAGACGTATGGCCGTAGGCTATTGTGTCATCTCTCAAGTGCGTCTGAGAGCCTAAGGCAATATTCATATCTTTTCAAGGCTGTGATCGTTTGCTTGGCATAATCATTCCAGTTGAGATATTAATTGTCAATGCATGCTAATGTAAGGTTAGCAAGCCACTTTCCAGCTCCAGTTCCAAGGAGATCACAGCGTATCACACAATCACGAAATACAATAATGAGCTCTAGCCACCTCAAAATAGCAATCAGTTCATTTTGCATGAATTGCAAAATTAGCAATACATGCCGAATTAAATGAAAAAACCTTCCTTTCACCTACCACCTTGAGAAAAGTTGCTATTATTGCATGAAAAGGCTTAATATTTCAAAGTCTTTTCACAAATGCCAAGGATAAGTGCAGAGTTGTTTTCTGTCTATCTATCTAGAGCCGAGCATAGTCGCAGCCAACCAGGAACTTGTGGAAATCTTCAGAGAAGGAAAATGTCAGAATCTTCAGCTCAACCAATGTAGGAGGAAATTAGCTAGGAGCTATTTACGGTTATTTGTTCTTCAATAGAGGTATATGTCTATGAGGATGTGGCATACACTATGCCTAGTATACCCAGTAGGACATGGAGAGCCTACACAGAAGAGCTGAATAGACCCAAGAAATGGAGAAACATAAAAAGGTTGAGGAAAAATGGGACAATATCTACGACCCAAGACTTGCAAAAAACCCTATGTCCCTTAGAGAGGCAGCTTGTGCAAGTTTATCGGCACCAAAGGCAGACCAATCTATGGTGAGTAGAGTTTGGTACAGTGGTCTCCCTCAATACATGGTCCCACTAGTGCACTATTGTCCAGAAATGGTTGATGCTGCTATTCAGCATTATAATCCTGATACCCATTACATTGAAGGCTGCAACTTAAGGGTGCATATCACTCCAGAGGCCATCTGGCACATGTTATGTATCCTAGATCCAAGTAAGAGGAAGGAGAATATCAAGACCTTTCACCTGAGCAAGGGAGAGAAAATATGGAGGAAATGAAAACTAGCTCAAAGTTCTTAAAAGAGACTGGTAAAAAGGGCATCTCAGCCACTAAAGTGCAAAGTATTCCACTATCGCACGGTGCATTTCATGATGATCTCCAAGATGCCATGTCCATGCTGGCTTTTGTATGTGGCCAAGACTCCGATGAGAATATAGAGAGCTTTCATCTGGGACCAGCAATACAATTTCGTAAGCAACATGAACTCTTCTGGTATGATTTTGCTGAGTTTATAGTTAAAGAAATGAAACAACAAATTGAGAATTATCAAACAGAAAAAAAATTTAGGTTTCTTTCCTTCCTGCTCCACATGTTTCTGCATCAGAACCTGGATTTCTTTGCTCGATATTTTATGCTATCAATTTTTGATGAGCAAAATAAGAGGAAGTCGGTATCCACATGGACGCCTTTCCTTTTCACATCATACGATTATTATGCATTTACAGACTATTTCATAGCCCCGGTCTTGAATGATTTGATCAGAGAGGGTGATATTATTTGGCTCGATAAGGAGTAGGCCAGATTTATGTAGAGCTTCACCTCTGCTTGTGACTAGTTCTTGGGCAAGGATTTTACTATCCTCTGAATGTGGGGTTTTACTAGCAAACCATTCCTGCTCCCAGCCTGCATCACCGATAGAGTGCTCATGCTGGAAATGTTCTAATAGGTATGTATCATTGATTTTACTTTCTATAGCAGTGAAAAGGTCAAGAAGAAGGGATTCTTCACTTGTCCAAAAAATTTCAAGTCGGTAACTCTACTAAAAAAGCAATCAGACCAGTTGTTAAAAGATAAGCTGGCACATCTAGGTTTGGTATTGGTAAATGATAAGTGAGAATACAACCCTTTCGACGACTTGTCGGAGCCACATATAAGAGTTACCCATGTTTCCCAACCATACTGGGAGAAGCGGCATAACCTGCGAGCGGACAAAGATGAGGATTTTGTTGAATTAGCACAAATCCCTACGCCAGATACTAGAGGCCCATGGCACAACTTCTCCTTTCCTGTGGCTATGGCCTAGGATAATCTCCCTATGGAGCATGACATATACAACAGGTTAAAGAAGGATGAGGAATGGAGTGAGGAGAAAATAAAGGCTTTCTAGAAACATCGCCATAAAATAGCACATTTGGATGCTCCTTACAATCAACTAAGAGATGACTAGGAATTTGAAAGGTGGTGGAAGGAAGGCCATCCCAGTCTAAGCTCTAGTACTAATAGGAGCGAAGAGAGGGAGGAATCCAATAAGCAGGAGGAAGAAGGGGCGACATTGGTTTCCTTTGCACAAAAAAGAGAAAGTTTCTAGACAACCCGCCTATGTGGCCATGAACATGCATTTTAATATATCAAGGGGCTCACATACACTCACTTGGGCTGCTAAACCAGTCAGGCTACCACTTCAGTAGAAGGAAATGACTACCGAAGCTAGTGTGATTCTACCTGCGAAGCGACAGCGCTTGGAGAGTATTATCAGAGAGGGTTTGCAAGAACCCGTTGAAAGGGGAGTACTCGCAGCTAGCCAGACACTGGAGGTTGTGGAAGAGTCACAAACATTTATGGAGATGCCAACAACCAGTCAACAGGTATAATTCACTCCTTCCCTTACATCTCATTCCTTGGTATCTGCCCCTGCCTCACTAATGATCCCTACCATAAAAACTGGCCCTTAGCCTTCTGCTTTTAGTTTGACATATTCAGTAGGCTTCGCTAAGTTTTTGTAGGCCACCCCACTCATAATTACTCCTCTGCGTATACTTACATCTACCGTTGCCGCTCAGACCTTCCTCGCCTCACTTTCGAAAAGCATTCCCCCTATGAGTGCCCATTCTTTATCCGCTATGATTACATATCCTCTTCCATTGCAACAGGCTAACACCTCGTTAACAACTTTCTCTTAATGATATCAAGTTTCCACAATCCATAATGTTCTTTGTAATGGTTTCTGGTTTTGATTGTGTAATAATTTTTGCATCAACATTTCGGATCACACTCCGTGATCGATCATCAGGGTGAGCAGAGCTGAAGGAAAGAATGAAAGGATGCAGACCAAGAGCTCTTGGTCTGCATCCTTTCATTCTTTCCTTTAGCTCTGCTCACCCTGATGATGGATCAGGGAGTGTGATCCGAAACGTTGATGCAAAAATTATTACACAATCAAAACCAAAAACCATTGCAAAGAACTTCCTCTTTCTAGCCAATGAGCCTTACGGCTCATTCCATAGCCCAGTCATTACAAATGACTAGCCCTATTGTTGGTTCTCAAACCAAACTATGGAATGTGCCTCATTTCTCTCAACAAATTGTCACTCTCCAAAAGAAACAAATGCCCATGCCTATGAAGGTTACCTATCCCTATGCCCTACCTTCTGGTGCTCCTTTCACAGGTGGACTGGTTTAATCACCAACTGAATTCATAGCATAGATAGATTTCAGAAAGGAGGCACGCACGAATAGAATGAGAAAATGCAAGGCAAAGGATGACAGTGTTTCCGCCGAGTCAAGAGTACAAGCTCTATATGATGAGGCCTGACAAGAATTGAAGTTTTCCACTATGTACCCAAGGGTAAGCAAGCCTCAGGGAGAAATGCAACCAAAAGACTACGAGATATATGCGGTTAGACTCGACATGAAGGTAGCCCGACCACAGGATAAAGTTGAAATCATGGAGGAAACGCAGCGGGTAGTCACTTCTGACTTCCTCAAAACTGGTCACCAGCTAAAAAAGAAGGATGAGCAGCTCAGGGTAGCCAGGGAAAGGGTTAGTTTTCTAGAAAGAAAGGAGAAATCCTTGGAGGAAGATATTGCCTACATGACCGAAAGGACACTGATAGCAGAGGATGAGAGAAACAGGCTTTAAAGCAAAATTGTGAAGATTCAGGTTGCTAACCCTAGCATAATAAAAGAGCTACAAAGCAAGAACCATGAAGCGCAACAAAATCTACAAATGAAAGATGAAGAACTTGAGTGCCTCTATCTTGAGCATAGTCAGGGGATGGCATAGAAAAGTGAAGAGTTGGAATACCAATAGGCTCAATATGAGCAAAGAATACAAGAGAAAGAGGCCGAATTTAAAGGCCTAAAGGCTCAACTAGAGGAAGAGCTCTGAGAGACAAAGGTTTCTTTAGAGGAGCACTTAGCAAATCACTCCTGAGCCAAGCAAACTTGGAATAAAGAAATGAGAAACTATGCAAAGTAGCTAGCATTTGAGAAAAGGAAAAAGGAAGAATTTGTTGAGGCCCTTATTTCAAGAGACATGGAGATTACTTCGCTTAAAGCCTCTCTCTTGCCTTCCACTACACAACTTGATATCATTCTGTTGGTTAGGATATTATACATTTCTCATTGGGAGAGAATCAAAACCTTTTACCTAACACTGCAGCCTACCCTCCAATTTATCGACAAGGCATCAAGGCTTAGCCAGGAGGCCCATGATATGCTTGAGCAATTCCCATGATTCATCCTAGAAAAGGTTCCTGAGGCGAAGGACTTGCTCAGAAAACTATACTAAATCTCTGATGAGAACCTCGCTAGAGCAAGTATTGAAGATAGGGACGCTGCTGCTCAAACAACAAACAAATTTATCTATTGCCACTTCGCCTTCCAGCGCACTAAGGCAGCCATGGCTATTCTGAGTAAAGCACTAGATAGCATTCGGGGATGTTTCTTCGGGTTAGGCAGGATGGGACTGTCATCTCCATTCCTCGAGGATGGCTCTATTGCCACGACTATGCAGATTGTAGAAATTATTGAAGAGAAAGAAGGCAACCCAGAGGCTTTCAGGGAGTTCAACCATCCTCTAATGGCAGTCGACATTGAGGTAGTCATTCATCCGCTCTCATAGCTGCTATTTTATATACAAGCAGGGGTCGGTTTACCCAATGTGCTACCTCATAAAGAAACTATTAACCTATGTGGAGCACAAAAGAATTTGTGCAACATAGTGAAGCCGTCCGAAGATGAATGGTCACCTTTATAGGCGGCTCTTTCCAATCTCTGACTCCATTAGCCCTTTGAATAAGACTCTGGTCTGTAGAACTAGAGAATTTTTGGGTTCTTCGTTCCTTAGTCGAAATTCCCCTGATAGTTGCCAAAAGTTGTTAAATAAATATTTGAGCAGCTCCCTTCGGGTTTATTTTTGTATTGTGTGTGTGCCAACCTATGCATTGCTGAGTTTACTCAATTTTTTATCAAAGTTTTGATCTACTGCTTTGCGCATCTACTCTTTGTAGGTTCGGATATCATCTTTTCTTTTAGATCTTGGAAGGCTCCGCTGTGCTTCCACGTGTCATGGTTACTGGATGCTTTTGTTCCTTATTCCCTAGAAGCCTTTCCGGGCTGTGAAATGCTTCCACAATTTTTTTGTTCCTAAAAAGTGTTAGCGCACCCCACATCTTGCTACATGGCAACCACTCGCAAATCTTTCAACGTGGGGTTGAAATAGCAATTGCAGGCAGCAAAATACTGCTATGCGTCTTTTATGCCCGGCTGATGGAGTGTTCCTTCCGCTGTGATAAAGTCCTCAGCCCATTCGACACGTGTTGCATTTTTGCAAATCATCAGTAGCGATGGGAGAATGGTTCATGCGGGCAGCGAAGGGCTACCATGTGCCTAACAACTGATCTATTATGCAGGCGATGGGTAGGATGAACTAAATAAAGCTATTGGTTGCTTCTTATCATAATCATTCACAACAATAGATGACACTTATCTGATTGAGCCTGGCTGGGACCACCACCATCATTACAGAGAATGCACCTCCACCTGGGATGACTAGATGTTGTGTTCCGGCTCGATGATATTGTAACGGCCTTGGGAATATTCTATTTCAGGCATCATTGCGGAGGATCGCAAAATATTTTCTATTATTGTTCTCCAAAGCAGTGGGAGGTTTTCTTGCTATATATACTTTCTCTGTTGATGAGAAAGGGTCCAGAATTTGGAGAAAAACATGTTGGTTTTAGCAAAAGACTTTAGGCCTCTATTACTGTTTTATTTAAATTGCAACTTTCATACTTTGCCAATTGTTCGGCCTTTCTATTTTTCATGCTTTTGATTAAACTATGAACTGTGCTTTATACTATCTTGATGCTTCATTTGAAGAACTTCTATATATGTTGGATACAAGTTTACTTACCTAAATCATGTCTAATGACTCTTCTTAGTAGTGAGAATGTATGCAACATTATTTTATGTCAATAAATGAATTATCTATGCTATAATCTTAAGTATCTAATGTTTTGGAATACAACACTATTTAGGCCCTTAAATCTATGATTTATCGTACCCATCAGCAAATCTTAGTGCATCGCCTTAGGTTAGACTTTACTTTATTATATCCACTTCCTTTTCCCTTTCCAAACCCCATTATAAAAGAAGTCGGCTTCTCTAAAATCCACAAGTTACTCAATTTAGCGCAAAAGGTCCCCCTTAAACTGAGTTTCTCATAAGACTCTATTACCTCATCAAATTTTGGCGTCAACAAAAAGATCATAAACAAATAGTCAATGTTATCTATATATCTTGCCTAGTTTAAGTTTAGCTAAGGTGATTTCTAATACTGATTTCCATCACAAGAAGGATACATCCTAGGACATGTTGATCAGAAGTTGTTTGATGCTAGGATGATGATGCTAAGATGAGTTGTTGATACAAACCTCACTAGTGTATTTACCTATGAATTAGACTTTAGATTTTGACAATTAGGTTTACACTTTACAACTTTCTATACTTGCTTTCTAATTTTTTTGCCAAAGATTGAAGGTGACGATCAATTTATTATGGGTAAAATTGAGATGGGATGAATGGGTTTTGGATTTTCTAGAATATTTCAATGTTTTTGGTATTTTGAAAATGTTTTGAGGGTGTTTTTGGGCTATTTTGAAAGTTTATCTGAATGTTTAGGATTTTCATATTTTCTAAGGCTATTTAGGGTTTTTTGAATATTTTGAGGCTTTTTAGGTCTTTTGAATGTTTTCTATTGTTTTTGGATTTTCAATTTTCAAATATTTTTGTGTTTTTTGAGATATCTCGATGTTTAGGGATTTTTGAAGATTTTACAAATGTTTAGGTATTTTTCGAGTGTTTTACAAATGTTTAGGGGTTTTCTGAGAATTTTTGAGTTTCGACCAAGAACCTAACCTAAAGACCTATCCTAGAGGCCTCAGGGGGTTGATCAAAGATAAGCCCTGCCTATGTTATACACGTAGAGACCACGTAGTTCGATTGACCCAACTTATTTACAAGATGAAGATAATGTCAGTTTATTTTGACAAACTCCTAAAGGATTGACATAGGGTGTCTCAGGGGCACATCAAAGATAGTCTTGCCTACATTAAATCTCAGAGACGATGTAGTTCAACAAGAGGACTCTATTTTTTGGATTTTTGATGTTTGACCTTTTTAGGGTTTTTTGATATTTTCTAGATGTTTTGGATTTTTCCTTTACAATTTTGTGAATGTTTTTGGATTTTAGCTATACATGATTTTGGAATTGTTTTTGGATTTTCTGGATAAGATTTTATGAATTTTTTTTGGTGTTTTCTGATAAGATGTCCAATGACCTCAAGATATACAAGAACCCGATTGTGACTCATAACGAATTCCCCCAATGTGACATGTTTAGACTACTTCGATAAAGGCAAGACAAACTAACCTTTAGAATATGCCAAGTAGTGCTGAAGGATTCATGATACCTCACAGTGCTAATCCATGATAAGGACATGGATGATGGATAAATGGCGATGAAAAGAATCATAGGAAAAAAGAGACAAAGATAGATGGAGATGTTTTATTTACACAAGGCCCTTGTTAGCTAGGTTTTCACCAAGCTACTTTCCCAAAGTGCCACCGAAGTGGTTTTCACTAGAGGACAATTTTTTCCTTACTATTGTCAATCATTTTCTTCATTTTTTTGGGATATTTGATCATTTTATGATATTTTTATATTTTTTGATTTATACCCTTCAAGATTAGGCATAAAATTTTTTGAGATGGAAGTTGTTGGTTGGCTCCTGCAAGGGTTCACTTTCAGGGGTTGACAATTGACATGCTCCTTATTTGTAGCTTGTTGTGATGAAAAGGGACCTAACCAGTTAGGCTCAAACTTTCCTTTGTTTTCTTGATCTGGAAGATTCTTCTAATTCAACTTTAAGACTAGATCTCTAATTTGGAATGACCGACATTTGATTCTCTTGTTATAGCTTTGTTTCAGTCAGTTTTGACATAATTGCAAATGATTAAGGGCAACAAGACTGGTGCAGAGAAGGGGAGAGTAGGTTCTAACAACACAATTTATCAACTTCTTTAAATATCAATCCCTAACTATGGTGGCTTAACTCATAATTTCCTAATTTTTCTTCTAGGTCTCCAAACCTAGTTCTTCAAACATATCTTATAAATAATTTCATTTCTCCACAAACCATTAACTATCTCAGACACCCATTAGGCTCTTCTATAACATATCTCATTTGAGACTTAGGTTGTTTTGGAATAAATTCATGAAACTAGACCTGTTACGCTGCTCCAAGGCTAAATTAGGCTACTTTTCCAAAGCACCTTTAAGAAATTCAAACTCCAAACACCAAAAATTCACACTAGTAGTTCTAACATGTCACATAGGGTCCCATTATATAGATTTCATCACAAAATCTCACCTTCAAATTGTTCACCTACAATATATCTGTAACCTACCTAAGCCTAACACATGAGGATGTTAAGCTAGGGCACCCCAAACTCCATCCCCTACTCTAAAAAACAACAAAAACACTAAAATTAAACCAAATCCCTCCATTCCACCGAGTTTGGCCAAGATTCAATAGTGGAATGGGCTTCTAACCATGACTTTTTTCACAAACCCTTAAACCAAGGGTTTTATAGGTAGTTTTCAAAGAAGCTCTTCAAACTAACTTGTTTCTCATTGAAATTCAATCACACCACATCCAACTCAAATTAGATTCATTATATTAGCCTTTCACATGAATCTTGGATCTCAAATCAACTGTATGGAGCAGTACAAAATCAATACTTCATGGAAAACACAAAAATAATGCAAAAAATAGAGTTTATTCAATTGCTTGTCATCCAAAATCACATCAAAAGTGTTGCCTCAAAGTTTTTGAGGCCTTAAAAATATATACCAACTGAAACCCTGTTGGTTATTTTTTAAGAACAAAACTGATCTCCAAAAATACCTATGGATTTTTCCATTTCCAATTATCAGTACTTCTAAAGGGATTGGCCAATGAACAAATATAGGTTGCAAAACTTATATTCCTACTCTTTGGGATCTATGAAACTCGAGAGGGTCATCCCAAAATGTATACTTAAACACCTTACACAATTACAATCAAATATATTTCCAATAACAAATATCTCTCATAGAACCATTCAATAATATGCATCAAATAAGTTGGTAGCTTATTTATCAAGGTCATATATATTGAGCATGAGAAAATGGAATTTTAACACAAAATAAAAATAATAGTATCCTCTTGAGATTTTATGATTTAAATATTGAGTAGCTAATGAATCAACCCTAAAGATGAACCACAAATACTCTGCATGAACTAGTGCCTTTATCCCACTTGCATAAAGTCAATATCATTCAATGTGACCTAATAACAATTTTCAAAATAGCACCTATAACCTCAAGAAATCTTACATTAAATTTTTTTTCTATGACATTCATGATTATTACTACTTACAAATATCCTAGTACCTAGTTCTTATAAGTCATTAATCTCACACAAGCAATTACATTAATTCATTGAATCAACAAGCAAGCATGAAACTAAACATCCATCAGGAAATGATAGAGAAAAATGAAAGAAATCCTTGATTACTTTCACTCATAACTCATAATACACATACAAGGAGAGACCATAGCCATGAAATTGATATTACTTTGTATTATAAATGCTATATCATTATCATATTTACATGCATAAGTATGAACTCTAAAAGAAACTTAGGATAAAAACTCTAAAAATTGATTCATATTATCTTGACAACTTAATAAATATTAACTTAAAAAAAATTCAACTCTCATGCTTCTGGCCCTGAATTCCTTCATATAGAGATGAAGGAGAAAACAAGCTTCAAGCCAAATAGCACACATGTCATGATTTCATTGGACTACTTGTAACAATATTTCATTTGCAGTTATACTTGAGTATTTAGGTGGAGCAAATAAACATGAGGCAAAATTAACCTCAACTCTATAGAAAATGGGTCCCACCTCCAAAAAAAATCATTGGTTTGTTACAATAGTTTCAAGATATTCCCCATGTGTTCAAAATGCCAACTGTGGGAGAATCAAAACAACAAAACTTATGAAGCAAGGCAAGAAAAGCAAAAAAAGGTCAAAATTCATTCATCCACATTAGGACCACGTGTTATTCATTTGAATTGAAGAAGAGAATAATATTCTACCATGTTATACCAAAATCTTAATCTGTATTGTATTTGGGCTATGTATTATTCTTCTCCTATCCATTATTCTTCTCCTGTCCATTATTCTTGTCATTCTATGTATTTCTCCAACCAAGTTTTGTATTCCTCCTGAGTGGGAAATTTTACATTCAATAAATCCTGCACCATAGTAATGTACTGAGAGTACCTGGCATCAATTAAAATCCTGGCTTCCTTAACAAATATGTCCATCTTTGATTCAATTTCCACCATTGCGTCAATATTTGAATTTAGTAAGATGTAATCAATGATAGAAAAATTCATCATAGTTGCTCCAAGCATCCCTCCCAAATCTTTCTTCCAGGTGTCAAATGGATATAATTCACCTTTTGGACTCAATATTTGAGACATACCGCATTCCTCCATCTCTTTGAATATCTTCAACTTGCTCTAGAGTTGTATACCTAACTTCCCATGGAAAGTAGTTATTTCATTTATTGAGTCAATTATTTGCAAAATATTACTAATATTGGTGGGTGCCTCGGGATCGTTACTCATTTTGGGCCTCATTTCTTTCAAAGCATTCACCCTAGTAATCCAATTATTCTTCATTCTTGAAGGCATCCTATACTTGCAGATACTTTATATTTGCCTCATGAATATTCTTATAGGTGGCCCAAACATCATCATCCTTATGGACCAACTTGGTCACCCTATACTTTCAAACATCCTTAAAATTTTCATTTGCCACCTTGACTATTTCAAGTTTGGCTTGTGTAACATTTTCCTTCTCAACAGTCAACTTACCTTTCAAATCATCAATTCTTAGGGCCAATGTCTCCATATCTTATGTAGACATATCAAATTAAGAAGAGGAAGAAGATGGTTGAGTTATTTTCTTCTGAGTAGCCTAAATATTGGCTCTCATTTTATTCAGCTCATTCAAGGCCTTATTATATTCTTTAACCAAATATTCATATTTCTTCTGAGAAATATGTGCAGTATCCACACTAAGCATTGCAACATGTCGAATTAACTTAGTTACGTAGATAGGAGTTATGTTAGTAGCTCTGTTGACCACTATTGAACCAATAACTTATTCAATAGGCCTAGAAACCTCATGTTTACTAGTATTACCTATGCCATAGACCAAATTGCAAGAGTATGCAACTTTGGACTATATCTAGAACCAAATACTTTATCCTCAAACTGGTCTTCAGATATCAAAGTTTGAGGATCTCTAATAACTGCATCATATGCTATAGTAGCAGTGATAGTACATCTTGGTAACAACATGATTCCACTATCCTTGACAATATTTTGAGCCTTAGCGGGAGTAATAGCTATAATTTCAGCCCTGATTTTCTCTTCCTCTGCTTTCTCAGCTTCCTCCTAATGAGAAGGTTTGGCATTAGCTCAATTTGATTCAAGTCTCTCTTTTATCTCCTTACTCCAATGTTGAATCATAAACTCCTAAAATTCCTTGGTCTGCACAAATTTATCATCAACCAGAAATTCATCACACTCACTAATCCTAGGATCATCATCATTTTCTCTATCATATTTCCATTTGATAATCCTATCAGGAGGAACATCTAAACTATGAGTTTCTTCAATATGGGGAGGAGGAAATTTTTGATCCACTTCCTCATTTCCTAGCACATTTTCTTCCATTTGTTCTTCCTTGACTTCTTGAATGTCTATAGGTTGTTATGGGATATCCATAGCTTCTTCTTCTTCTTGTTGTTCTAGAAGAACTTGTGCTTTATTAGCAGCCTCCTTTACCTTTACCTTAAACTCACCACACTGATAGTCCCTTAACATAATGAAGGCTCTTTCCAAGGGGTTTGCAATTACACTATATGGACTCATGTAAAAGGCATTCCTTTTTATAATTTTTTTCTCAATGTTCATTATAGCTGTCCATTCTCTTTTCCTAGTCATGACAACTGATGAGCCCAAAATGTGCTCATAGTTTGGATATGATGAACTTTTAATAACTTTACTTTTGTTATTCATGGTTGTTTAAACTTTTTTGAAACCTTTTATGGGGATATCCTGTACTAAAACACTTTCGTGTTCTTGCAGCCTATTGTGTTGTCTTGTCTACATTTATTACCCCATTGACTCCCTAAATGACTGGTATATCGCATGTAGTTTTTGAATGATGAAATAGATTTAAATATGTGATTAATGAATGGATATTGTGTATGTGTCATGCACCTTTTCTTTCAAATTTGTTACCTTGTGTTTCGCAGGTTGTTTAAGAAAGCATGATCGAGTCAAGCGCAGCCAATCTCGACCTTGCAGTAAAGTCTATTTCCTACACGACTTCGAGGAAGCTCTGGCGAAGAATCTTTGACCAAAACAGTTGGGAAAGATTTTTAATGACAGTCAATCTAGAAAGAGTGGAGCGCTAGATTCTCTCTGGATCGAGTTGAATGGATAAATTCATTTATGAAGTCTGTTCCTTGATTCTGGGATACACTTTACTTACACATCTTTCTTTGTTAGGAGTAGTTAGTTAGTTGTTCTCCTGATTTTAAATAAGTGCTCCTCCTGCGCAAGTGAGCAAGATGATGGTTAGAAGTTAGATAGAAGCATAGTGATAGGGAGATAGCAGATATCATGTAAGAGTCAGTATGATAGTAATAAAAAGTAGAATCTGTATGACACAAGATAGAGTTTGTTGCTAGTTTTCATATCAACAAAGCGATGTATACCATTCTAAGTTTATGAATAAAGTTTGATGAAGTTCTGAGTTCAGCACTTACATAATTAGTAGATTCTTGCTAAGGGGGCCCACTTAGTAAGTATTTATAGCTAGTTAGTTAGTTGTTCTTTTTCTGTTGATCATTAGTTAGATTTCATCTTTAAATTTTTCATACAAACTTAGTCTTGTATTGCTCCTGCAGCATCGGGAATCCA
Organism: Sequoia sempervirens; assembly: GCA_007258455.2. Taxonomy (NCBI): domain Eukaryota; kingdom Viridiplantae; phylum Streptophyta; class Pinopsida; order Cupressales; family Cupressaceae; genus Sequoia; species Sequoia sempervirens. The sequence continues at coordinate 108,156 of VDFB02224654.1, forward strand.
TCCCTATGCCTATTCCTATAGCATAAGGCCAGTTCATAGTTGGAGTCTCAGTCGTAGCTATTATGATTTCTATTTTGGTTAAATCATGGTTGAGTTAAAAGAACTTTTCATTGCCTTCCTGTAGCGTAGATAGAATTCTTTCCAAGTATTTATTTCTGTTAAGTTGTGACAGAAACTAGTTCTTAGTGCATATATTGTGCTGTGCCATTCAAAGTATATGTTCCCTGGTTTGACAAGTAAATGAACGTCCATAAAGAGATATTGGTCACCTGCTGGAATGTCCAATTCCCAGGATATGTTTTACTATGATTTTCATATCCTTTTGTGGGTGCGACCATTTTTGGCACCGTTGTCGGGGATGGTGTCAAGCTAAGAATTTGTCAGAAGTTATTTTTAGCATTAGTTTAGTCTGTTAATAAAAAAAAATTCAAAATCCTTCAAATCACCATTCATTCTATTGCATGCATAGAAGAAGAGACGCATTGAGAAGGTTTCTCCCTGAAAACCTGTTTGTTGAACTTCCATTTGACCCAGCCGACAAAGAACCTGAGGAAAATCCATTCGCTCTGATATTCCAGCAAGCCAATATGGCAAATAATCCACCTAATCCACCTCCTGCTTTTGAGTTTCCCATTGTTCCCTAGCGAGATACTGACAATCTTAAGAATATTCCTTCTTTACTACTTCCAAAGTTCTATGGCCTAGTCATGGAGGACCCTAAAACTTTCATGTTTGAGTTTGATATCCTCTGTCGCAATTATGACTATACTTCAGATGCTCACAAGCTGGAGTTGTTTCCTTCCACCTTGAAGGAAGGAGCTCTCAGATGGTTCATAAGTTTGGGAAGAGGTGTTGTTGATAGTTGGGCAGCCATGCAAACAAAATTCCTTGAGAAATATAAGGAATATTGTAAAAGTGGCAGTAAGGGAGACAATATATTCAGGATTCAGCAGAAGGAGGATGAAAGTTTGGAAGATTATATTTCAAGATTCTTGTTTTCTCTGAAAAAGAACTCAAACCATACTCTCAATGACGACTCTCAGAAACTATTTTTTCTAAGAGGGATCAGTGATGCCTATATAGATGCTCTGGACTTGATGGGAGGAGGTGATATAACCCAACTACCTTGGGATGATATTAAGAAAATATGTCTTAATTACTCTCGAGAAAATGTGAAGAAGGGTAGAGGTCATCAAACTACAGTGGGTAAATCTTCTTCCAATGGAGTTTCCCGGATGGAGATCACAAATTTGTAGTCTGATTTCAAGCAGGAAACCATTAACAACATGGCTACACAGTTGGACACTATGCAAGCCTGGAGGAAACATGATGAAGCTAAAGAAATCTTGGCCGAAATTTGTCCACATTGTAGATAGAAGAAGCGTGACTATAGATGCAAGATAGTGGCCAACATGGAGGCTAAACAGTTGCCTACTGATTTTCAGATGATAGAAGGTGATGATGATCAAGTCTTCTTTGTTGCACAAAGGAAGCCATGGGCCCCAAGACAAGGTATGCCTCAGGACCCTTTGCAAAATTTTGGTTCATATAATAGTCAATGGAAAAATTAGTACCCTCTAAACTATGGGCCATACTCCCAACCTCAGTGGAAAAACCGTTAGCAAGCCTCACAAGGGAACTGGAAACCACCTCATCAAAATTAGTAGCAACCTCCACAAGGGAATTGGCAGCAACCTAACCAATGGAGAGGAGGCCAGCAATGCTCAAATCCAATCGTAGGTTTCCTGCAACAACCCCAGCAACAATCCATTATGCCACCTCCTACATCCAATCAAGGTCAGAATCCAAAATCAACCCAACTACCAGCTCAGGCAACACCTAATCCAACTAACCAGCAACCGCAGCAACAACAAGTCTATTTTACCAATCCTAATCATCAGCCTGCCTATGCTCTTAACCTGAATAATATTAATTTACATTTAGGAACCATGCTGCCCACACCATCTCCTCCGATAATCTTAGAATTACCACCTGAGGAGACTGACCAAGAAGAAAAAGATATCAATGACCAAGCCCAACCAAGTCAGCCAGTTCAGATTCCATCATTACCTAAGTCATCTGATAAGGTGCCCCCTCCTTTCCCACAAAGATTGGAAGGTGAAAATGTGAAGAAACAAGAGGAACTCACCTTTGATATTCTTGACCAGCTAAAGCATATATGTGTGAAAATTCCCTTGTTCCAAGCAATTAAAGAAGTGCCTATCTATGGCAAGGCCATCAAGGAGGCATGTTTGAAGAAACCAGAGAGGAAAAAAAAAGACCCTCAAACTATCCATGTAATAGGCCAACTTTCTGACTTAATGCTAGGGAAGCTTAGCATCCAAAAATATTTAGATCTAGGAAGTCCTTTTATGGAGATAAATGTTAATGGGTTGCAAATTAAGAATGCCTTAGTATATCTTGGCGCAGCTATCAATGTCATGATAAAGGACCTGGTTGTAAACCTTAATATTTCAGAAATAAGAACTACACCTACAATATTACAGCTTGCTGATAGCTCAATTGTCAAACCTAATGGGGTAGTCGAAGACCTGATAGTCACCTTGGATTCCTGGGAATACCCCACTGATTTCATGGTCTTATCTCCAAAAGCATCATTGGGGGGATACCCTGTCATACTAGGAAGGCCTTGGTTGGTGACTACTGACGCTTGCATTGGTTGTAGGTCATGTGACATGACAATATCTGATGGATATAGCACAAAGAAACTTACCCTCTATTCTCCAGCACTACCCCAACTTGAGTCCGGAGATGTTGTTTGGCCATATTTGGGAGAAGAGGAAGAAGTGAACTCTGTGGCCAATTTAATGATGATTATCAGAGAACCTTTCATTGCACAATAGGAAGAAGAAGATATATTGTCCAATATCTTGCTGAATAACTATGGTACTGAATACTTTCATTGTGAAAGAAATCCATGTTCCTTGCAGACTATTCTTTCTCTGTCCACATCAGCTCATTATCCTGCAGCAACTGATTGCTTGCACACCTTACTACCCCATGAGGTGGACATGTCATTTCTTTCTGAAGTATCTATGATAGACTTAACCTCCCAAGTTGAGGTAGCTGCAGGAAAAACCTTGTGGATTAATAAAAATCTCACACATGAGCAACAAGAATCTATGATCAAAATGCTTACCAGTCATAAGTCAGCTTTTGCATGGGACTATGAAGATATGAAGGGTCTCGATCCAAAACTCTGTACACATCACATATATATTAACAATGACTTCAAACCTATTAGGCAGCCTCAAAGAAGAATCAATCCAGCTTTGAGAGAGATTGTTAAAGAAGAATTACAGAAAATGTTGGCAGCTGGCTTTATCTACCCAATCTCTGATAACCAATGGGTTTCCCCATTGGTCATTGTTCCTAAGAAAGGAGGCAAATGGAGGGTATGTGTAGATTACAGAGAACTTCACTTAGCAACAAAGAAATATTACTTTCCTCTTCCATTTATTGATCAAGTTTTGAATAATTTAGCTGGAAAGAAGTAATTCTCATTCTTGGATGGCTTCAGTGGATACAATCAGATCAAGATTGCTCCAAAGAATCAGGAAAAGACCACTTTTACATGCCCTTGGGGAACGTTTGCCTATTCAGTTTTTCCTTTTGGTCTCTGTAATGCTTCTGCAACTTTCCAGAGGGCAGTCATAAGCATCTTCTCAGACATCTCATATGATTGCATGGAAATATACATGGATGACTTTACTGTTTATGGTACAACATTTGAGGAAGCTCAAGCTAACTTGGAAAAAGTACTATAGAGATGTGAAAATCACAACTTATCGTTGAATAGTCAAAAATGCTACATGATGATGCAAGAGGGAATAGTGTTCAGTCACTATATTTCTGCTATAGGAATTTAGGTTGATCCTACTAAAATTGAGATCATCTCTAAAAAAGATTCATCAAGGACTTCATTCAAATAGTAGGTCCCTTATACAATCTGCTGAAGAGAGATGCAGAGTTTTCTTGGACAGAGGAATGTGAAAAAGCATTTCTTGACTTGAAAGTCGCCCTCACACAGGCACCTATTCTGAAAGGACCTGATTGGTCACTCCCATTTCATATTCATACTAATGCCTCAGATTATGCAATTGGAGCAATGCTAGGGTAGAAGGATGGATCAACTGAACATGCACTCTACTACATAAATAAAAATCTGCAAGGGGCTGAATTCAACTACACTGTTACAAAAAAAAAAAATGTTGGCAATCATCTACACCCTCAACAAATTCAGGCATTATATCACTGGTTATTAGATATTTTTCCACACTAATCATGCAGCAATCTGATATCTTATGAACAAAAGCTCAATATCTAGGAGACTGGCAAGATGGTTATTGTTGATGCAGGAATTTGACATTACAATTGTGGACAAGCCAGGTAAAACCAATGTAGTTGCTAATTTCCTTTCTAGAATTCAAAGGCAAGATGACTCTACACTTATTGAAGACTCCTTTCCTGATGAGCACCTGTTTGCAATCAAGGTTATTCATCCATGGTATGCTGATATAGCAAATTATCTAACAACAGGAAAAACTCCTCAATTCTCTCCTAAGGAAAAAAGATTATTGGTAGAGAAAAGTTTTAACTTTTCTTGGATTGCATATTGCATGTTTTATACAGGGCCAGATCATGTTATGAGGAGATGTGTACCAGAGGACACTCATGATATACTGCATGCCAGCCATGATGAGCCGTGTGGTAGACATTTTGCTGCCAAAAGGACAATAATGAAAATTTTAAATACTGGTTACTATTGGCCAACCTTAAATAGAGATGCAGCCAAGTATACAAGGAGATGTGACAGATGCCAAATGATGGGAAGACCAACTCGCTCTGATAAAATGCTTCTATTTCCAAAAATTGTAGTTACACCATTCGACAAATGGGGACTAGATTTTGTGGGACCAATTCACCCACCTTCTAATGGTAAGTCCTACATTCTTGTGTGCACAGATTATGTCACAAAATGGGTAGAAGCTAAACCAATGAAACATGCTAGGGATAATAAAGTGGCTGAATTCCTATATGAGGAAATATTTACTAGGTTTGGTGTTCCTAGGGAGATAGTGATAGATCAGGGAGCACAATTTAGTTCTACACTTATCATAGCTTTAGTCAATAAATACAATATACGGCATAGGAAATCAACTCCTTATAACCCCCAGGCCAATGGCTAGGTTGAGGTCACCAATAGGGACATAGAGGCCATTTTGACTAAAACTGTAGCTTTGCATAAGAAGGACTAGGCTGCCAGGTTACCTGAAACTATATGGGCCTACCGTACTATCTGGAAGATTGCTACAAGATTTACACCTTTTGAAATGGTGTATAGTAAAACAGCTGTGATGCTAATAGAATTTGAACATAAGACTCTCCAAATAGCACTGGAGTTGGATATGGATTTAACAAATGCACAAAAGGACAGAATCATGCAGCTCAATGCTCTGGATGAACTCTGAAAGCATGACCTGCAGCACACTGAGATGATACAAAATCAGCGAATAAGGTGGCCTGATAAATACATTAAGGAGAAAAAGTTCAAAGTAGGAGATTGGGCTCTGCTTTACGACTCACAGTATAAGGACAGTCCAGGAAAATTATAGACTAGATGGTTGGGGCCGTATGAAATTGAAAATGTATTTGTTAATAGTATAATTCAACTTGTTACAATTGATCCTCTTCAATTCAAACTATTGATTAATGGACATCGCCTCCAGTTGTACCATAAACCAGTCTCAAAAGAAGAATTCATGCAACAGTTCGTTCAAGATCCTGCCACTACTCTTCCTGCAGCCGAAGGCTGTAGCCTTTCTCTTGCAGCTTCACCATAATTTTGAAGAGCATGCTCATAATAAAGGTTTTCTTTTTAAGGAAACCACTTTTTCTTCATTTTCACTTATCGCCACATCTCATTTCTTTATCTTCCATCCCATCCATCCATTTCATCCATTCATCTCGACCGCCCACGTCACCCATCCACCTTATTCATCCGCATCACCCCTAATTATGATAACATTCTTGTTGATGTATTTTTTATGCACTTTTCAATATAGGTAATGCATAGGTGCACTACCTCTCTTGAAAGACAATCTTCCACAATCAGATTGCACAACACTATCCCAAGGTCTCTAATGTCAGGTCTTGACAGTGCTTGGAATATCTCAGTTGTTTGATGTGATTTGTTGGAATCACAAGGCAGCTTACAGATGAGTTACAAAGCATGAAAGTTGGATTTGCAAATGCAGTTTCAAAGTGCTGAAAGTGAATGAACAGTGGCTGTCCACTCAAAACAGCAAGCTAAAACTCATCAAGTTCATCTGATTTAGCTTCATGGTGATGCTTTGGGTCCTACTCTAACAAAGGATTAAAATAAATAGCAAAAGGAGAAGGGTTAAGAAATCTATTCTAATCCTAAGCTATGAATGAACAGTAACAATGGTGGCTGCTAAAGTAGACAGACTTCCTAAACTGGGTTTTGCTTGGCCAAGAGAAACCTACAATTGCAAAAACCAGTGCAATATTCTAAGGACTACAGATTTTCAAATTGCACATACACATCATGCACATGTAATTGAACTAAGTTGCAGCAATGAAGTAATGAGCTCAGACTAGCTTTGCAAAGTGACTCATCATCAATGAACCACAAAAAACATGAGCTGGAAATCTATCAAATACTAAAACAACAAACACCATCACCACTCCCATTCAAGAAACTAACACTAAAACTAACATGGAAGGTGAACCATGCATACATAAAGAGCAAACTCAAAAGGAACACCCATAAATCATGCAATGCTACTTTCTATTGCTGCAGAATGTCTTTACATCAATTCTCCAACCCTTACAAATGAGGGGGAAGCCCCTATTTATAGTTTTCCAAAGCCCAAATGAATGGCTAGGATTCAATTACAATGAGTGGCTCAGATTCAATTACATTAGGGTTTCACCTACCCCTCATTATCTAGCAATTTAAAATACATTCCTTGTCTTTTCCCTATTTTGTCATCTAGTGCCAGTTACTGTAGCAATTTTGTCATTTAGCTGACTTCCCTTTTCACTATAGCAAAAACTACCTAAAAGTTGTCTTTTGCTTGATGTGCTTGTAGTGTTCTTCCTTTGATCAAACGATTCTATCGACAATCGGCATTAATGGATTGGCAGTCCCTGATTTGGGTGGAAAGCTCCTTAGAAATCATCACCATCTGGAAAAAGGTAGGACAACTCCCTCAATGGGCCTCTTCGATAGACCTATGGAAGGCTTCCTGACTCCTGCAAACATGAAGTGTCGTAAGTGCATTTATACATGAGTTAAGGAAAATGTCAGTCAAACCTACAAATTCCCTGTTAGATTTATCCATGCATCATCAAAAGATCTCGATATTCATATTTGGAGCTCATTTGGACCATAAAAATTAATGTGTGTTTTAAGGTGCGAGCGCCAGAGGGTGGAAAGACGGAGGAAGAAAGCCAGAAGGCAGACAGCGGACGGAAGCCAAAACAGCCGGGAAGAAGGTGGGCTCCTGGATGTTCAAAATAGCCAAGAAGAAGGCGAGCTCCCAGATGTTCAAAATAGTCGGGAAGGAGGCAGGCTCTCGGATGTTCAAAATAGCCGGGAAGGAGGCAAGCTCCCAGATGTTCAAAATAGCCAAGGAGGGACGGACTCCCGGAAATGGCTATGGAGAGGCGGAGCCCCAGAAACGGCCACAGAGGGGCCGGGCTCCAAAGGCCGAAAGAGAGGTGGCCGCCGTAAGTTCCAAAATGGCCACAAAGAGGCGGAGGTCCGGAAATGGCCATGGAGGGGCCAGGCTCCGGAGGGCAGGAAGGAGGTGGCCGCCGGAAGTTCCAAAACAGCCACAGAGAGGCGGAAGTTCAGAAATGGCCACGGAGAGGCCGGACTCCAAAGGCCGAGAAGGAGGTGGCCGCTAGAAGTTCCAAAACGGCCAAAAAGAGGCGGAAGTCCAGAAATGGCCATGGAGAGGCGGAAGCCCAGAAAAGGCCACAGAGGGGCTGGGCTCCGGAGGTCGGGTCGCCTTAGGCCAACGGATGTTCCAAACATCAAAAGGGGGATGAAGCTCCGAAACCACCGAAACTTAACCTAACTTTGACGAAACCTTGGCAGTTCATTTACGCACTTCAAACACATCCCATATCCAAAAAAGGGTGACCCCAAAGTCAAAAATGAGGAAATGAGAGTGACAGGGGTCCACGGATGTTTCCAAATAGCCAAAGAGGAAGGGAATTCCGGAGGGAAAGTTCTGAAACCATCGAAACTTAACGGAACGTTGACGAAACCTTGGCAGTTCATTGAAACACCCCAAACACATCCCGAATCCACCAAAAAGTTGTCCCCAAAGCCAAAAATGTGGAAACTGGACCGATAGGCGTCCACGGATGTTTCTGAAACAGCCAAAGCAAGACAAAAGGTAGAAAGGGGATGGGGGACTTTATTTCTCTGCAGATTTGAATACCCCAAGCAGGTGAATTTGGGTAGGGGAATTTGATCGTTTCATGGCACATGACCAATTTGGGCTTAGAAATGGGGCACACAAAACAAGATAGGAGCAAAGCAACCTGTTGGGAGTGAAAAATGGGGTCCCTGCCTATGGCAGGGCGTGTGTGCAAAACATGCACAACAATTCCCAACTGTCAATTCATGCCGAAGCCGTCATCTTTCTTCACACGCACATGCATTTATCAAAGGTACGCCATATCTTTTGTTATCACATATTTTATTTATTTTATTCTATTCATTTACTGCTATGCCTGTACCAGTTATTATTACTTGATCTCTGCCTATTATTTAGTACATGTGAGGACACATGTCATACTCTAAGTAGGGGGCGGGGTAATCCACTTTTAAAACCTATCTTTTCGCCGCTTCTAGAATTGCTCAGATAACCTTTATTATTTTTCTGGTACTTTCCAAATATGATTGCATGTCTTTTTCATTGCATGTTTTTCTTGTAAATTACAATTAAAACTATTTGTTCAAAAAAGTTCATTTTTGGAAAAAAGAGAAATGTGACGACACGACAGGGAAGAAACTAGAGCAGAAAGGAAAATAGAGAGGAAATTTTTGAATTTTCAGCAGGGGGTTGAATTCAGCTGGGGAAAACCTATGAACATGGGTGGTCAGCTGGTGTGACATGAGCCTGTAGCTCGTGAGTTATTATTGCAAAGTCCTCAAACAATCCAGGCATTCAGCCTCTGTAGATGGTAAAACTACTTCTTGAGTTTAAATGCTTTTGATGAGGAAGTTGCTGGCGAATTTTTGAGAACCTTTTCTAAAGGTGAGGTTATTGTATGGGGTCTAACGGTTGTTGTAACTGAAGACAGAATTGTTGAAGTAACCAGGCTTCCAGCCGTTGGAGAAAATTTTTCTTCAGACGCTGCCGCTGCAAGGGCTAAATTTTCAATACCCACTGATGAACCTTTGGAAGTATCCAAGCAGGGATGCAAGCGAGTATCATTACCTCCTCCTTATTCAAAATATGTTGCTTTTATAATCAAGTATTTAACCTGTGAAGGTCGTTTCTCTTACCTGCATTCTTACCATTTCAAATTATTAAGTCATATGAGGCATGGGTTAGTTGTAAATGTTCTAAATTTCTTGTTAAAATTTCTGGAACAAAGTGCCCATGGAACCCAACAGGGGAAAGATAATTCTATTTCTCACCATGGCCTTATCAAATTATTGATTGAACACTCTTTGAGAGATGTCTCACCTCTTTACTGCAATAATTTGTTGCCCAAAAGAGCTTGCAAATTCCAGAACCCCCTAGGGTACGTATCCCATGGCCTCGAAAAAAGAAAGAAGAAATTGCATCTACCAGTAGAAGAACAGGGCAAGGGTCATCTGCTCCTGTAGCACCTGGTCCTGCAGCTCTCACACCTGAATCCTCTGCTAGGGTACAAACTAGGTCTGCCACTAGGAGAGAGAAGGGAAAAACAAAAGCAAAAGGGTCCCCAAAATCTGACCCTCGTTCTCAGAAAAGGAAATGCCCTTCTCCTACAACATCTTCCCCTGCAGCTGTCTCTCCTACAGCAACATTTGTTGCTATTACTAGTTCACCATCATCCTCTGGCAGGGCAGAACCCTCTAGTCAGACCAGAAAGAGGAAGGCTACAAGAACACCTACTGTAGCTGCACCAGTGCCAAGAAGAGTTTCCACAAGGAAACAATGTAAGACCTCACCTACTTCACCTCAACCAGAGGTTATTGTAATTTCAGAAGGGTCCATAGAGTCTAAATTTGATGTTTCTCATAATATGTCTGAGAATGTTGCATAGAGTTTATTCGTTCCTGGAGAGGAACAAATTGAGACAAGGGAAATTGAGTGTAAGGAAAAAGGGGTACCGAGTCTTGATGACTTGGCTGACACTGCTATGTAGATTTCAGAGGAAGCACAATCTTCTCGACTGCAACAACTAGAATTCATCCTGTAGCAAGAGCAGGAATAGGCCGAACAATTGGATGTGACTAGTGAAGCTACATTTTCCCCTACCACTTGTCAAGCCATTGTTATTTATAAGAAGACATTTTTGATTGAATTTCTGGAATATGTCAAAGCTAACTGGGAACCAATTACATTGAAAACCCTAACTTTCCAGCACCTAGCCCAATCTGACATGCAACAAAGTCTATGGGAGATAGAAAGGAAGAAACTGAAAAAGGAAATTGAAAGTCAGAAACAAGAAATTCTTGAGTTACAAGGAAAAATGGATGAAATGTTAAAGGTAACTGGTCAGATTATGGAATGCAGACCACCACCTAGAGTTTATGCTTTGTGCCTTAAGGAACAATTCTTATGGTTCCAACTAATGAGAATTTTCAGAAATCAAGATCCTATACTTCACACTACTAAAGAGTTCTACGACGCATACCAGGCAGCCCCTAATTGGTTAAGAAATTCTTTGTGTAAATTTTATTTGCATGGCTTTTTAATTCCATTTGAAATAGAACGGAACCCTCTTTTTTATATTGGCGATATCCATTTGAGATCATCTATGTCATGGGCAGCAAATGAAGCAAATTATGGCAGACAATGGGAAACATATGGGGAAGCCGAAAGGAATGAGCCTATTCCATTGCGCCCTCAAAGTTTAGACCCCCATGCAATGTTAAAAACCTGGTTTACTCTGACATATGGCATTCACAATGATACATCCAGGATGAAAATATTTGATCTCAGGAGACAGGTATATGATGAATTTCAGGAACAGTCATATTTGTTTTGGAGACTGTCATACACCAGAAGTGAGAAAAGGTGGGAAAGATTAACTGTTGGGTTAAGAAATTCTGAGCCTCACAGCTCCCTAAATTTCACGACAGCTCTCAAACGATCAAGTAGATATATATAGTTGGGACTTCAAAAGAGATTTGAACTATGGTTACCATTGACATTTAGACCTCCTGTACTAATGTGGCCCCTTTATCCTTACCAGGTTACAAGTCTTAATGACGATTTAGAAGCCCGTAGGTATGAAAGGTGCCAGAATTTTAGAGGATTTTATTACAGGTTTGGAGCTCCATTTCAGAGTCATGCCGCAACCACTGATTTCAGGGAAACTACCAGGAAAGTTAATGCTAGAGGACCAGCATTGGGCTAAGTAGGGGGCAGATGATGAGCCCAAAATGTGCTCATAGTTTGGATATTATGATGAACTTTTAATACCTTTACTTTTGTTATTCATGGTTGTTTAAACTCTTTTGAAACCTTTTATGGGGATATCCTGTAGCAAAACACTTTCATGTTCCTGCAACCTATTGTGTTGTATTGTCTACATTTATTACCCCATTGACTCTCTAAATGACTAGTATATCACATGTAGTTTTTGAATGATGAAATAGATTTAAATATGTGATTAATGAATGGATATTGTATATGTGTCATGTGCCTTTTCTTTTGCATCTGTTATCTTGTGTTTCGTAGGTTGTTGAAGAGAGCATGATTGAGTCAAGCATAGCCGATCTCGGCCTTGCAGTAAAGTTTATTTCCTGCACGACTTCGGGGAAGCTCTAGTGAAGACTCTTTGACCGAAACCGTTGGAAAGGATTTTTAATGACAGTCAATCTGGAAAGAGTGGAGCGCTAGATTCTCTCTGGATCAGGTTGAATGGATAAATTCATTTATGAAGTTTGTTCCTTGATTCTGGGATACACTTTACTTCCATGTCTTTCTTTGTTAGGGGTAGTTAGTTTTTCTCCTGATTTTAAATAAGTGCTCCTCCTGTGCGAGTGAGCAAGATGATGGTTAGAAGTTAGATAGAAGCATATTGATAGGGAGATAGCAGATATCATGTAAGAGTTAGTATGATAGTAATATAAAGCAGAATCTGTATGACACGAGACAGAGTTATTTGCTAGTTTTCATATCAACAAAGTGATGTATACCATTCTGAGTTTATGAATAAATTTTGATGAAGTTATGAGTTCAGCACTTGCGTAATTAGTAGATGCTTGCTAAGGGGGCCCACTTAGTAAGTATCTGTAGCTAGTTAGTTAGCTGTTCTTTTTCTGTTGATTGTCAGTTAGATTTCATCTTTAAAGAATTTGTACAAACTCAGTCTTGTATTGCTCCTGCGGCATCAGGAATCCATCCCTGTGCCTGTTCTTACAGCATAAGGCCAGTTCATAGTTTGAGTCTCAGTCGTAGCTGTTATGATTTATGTTTTGGTTAAATCATGGCTGAGTTAAAAGAACTTTACATTGCCTTCCTGTAGCGTAGATAGAATTCTTTCCAAGTATTTATTTCAGTTAAGTTGTGACCGAAACTAGTTCTTAGTGCATATATTGTTCTGCACCATTCAAAGTATACGTTCCCTAGTTTGACAAGTAAATGAACATCCATAAAGAGATATTGGTCACTTGCTGGAATGTCCAATTCCCAGGATAGGTTTTACTGTGATTTTCATATCCTTTTGTGGGCGCGACCAACAACCTCATTACTTATCATATTTCTTAGTACATCATCTTGGGCAATACAAGAATTCATGACATATGATACCTAAGGTTTTTTGTTTTCTTCTTCCTACCACAAACCCCTCTGGATCAAAAACTCTAATCTCATCAACAAGAATTCTGAGATTATTTACCATAATGTCAAGCCTTTCATACCGCTCAGGGGAAGTGATTATGAAGTAAGCAAAAGAGCATTGGGGTTGTATCACAGTTCCTTTTCTACCCTTTCTAAACATTTCATAATCCATGACATAAATTTGCCACATGAGATCCATGAAATCCAATCTGTCTAAAACATACAAGGGTAGAAAATGAGGTGCCACCTTAGCTCCATAGGCCCTGATCAAAGTATATTCGGAATGTAGAAACCAATCTTCCCAATTATTTGTGGCCTTAGAACTCGGTACATCCTTTGGATGCATAGGATTTATGATCTCTGGAGAAATTCTGAACATAGGTGCTACACTCAATGACTCTAAGATACCATATCTTACAACATTAGGAAACAAGATGTAATTGGAATTGGAGCAATCCTGATCCTAGATATATGTCCATATTTGTACAGGTAGAACATTATTCTCACTTTCCTTGAGCTTCAAATTTAATTTCCTTTTTCATTCATAGTCACCTTCCCATAAAAGCATATGCATCAACAAAGGGTAATGGGGAAAACACAAAGGGAGCACCTCCTTTTTTAGATTGAGAAAATCCTCATGCATCTATTCAACAACAAAGTTAGCATAATCAAAACTAGTGTTTCGATTGTGACTTTGTATATCCATCACCATCACCAATAAATCAGGAGCTATCCTAACCTCAAAGTCCCGAGCCAGTACTTGATTTAAGCAATAATAAGTGTTTTTGAAATAATCTTCAAACTCCTCACACTCAAAAGGCTCAGCATCCTTAGTAGTGAATCTCAACCCACTCCTTCTATGTCGCACAAGCAATGCTTCTTTATATGCAAATTTTCTCCTCTCATATCTAACATACAATTCAAAATGTCTTAAATTTGTATTATAATTAGGATTTAACCCAAATACATCTATCATCTTATCCTCTGTCACCTCTAGAATTAGACCACCATTTTCACTTTCGATTGTCCTGTCAGTAGTGTTATAGTGTCTTGCTAGTTCTATCATTAAATAAACTTCTACAAACACATTTGGGACCACCAAATTTCCAAGCTCCAAATACCATAAATAACATGTGGGCTTGCTACAATGTCGCCTATTAAAAGCATACCGAAAAAATTGCCAGCCACTTTGGGGTTGGGGTTTTTCACCAATTTTTCCAACACTATCAATCAACCAAGTGGTCATAGAAACTTGACCTGTGGGACTTTTTCTAATTCTTGACCCTCCTTATTTGACACCTCTAGAGGCCTCTTGCATAAATTTTTTCATTTCTTTCTTTGCACTCCTGGACCTAGTGGACATTGCAGGAGTACTTGGTGAAGGGTTGGACACTACCACTGGCTTAGACTTAACTTTAGCTGAAGCATCCTGAGTTTTAAGTATTTTAACCCTCTTATGTTTTGGTATCCTTTCTGGTCTAACACTAGATTCACTAGCCTCTAGGTCACTCATGTTCGCAATGCAAATGAAACTAGGGTTTACAATTTCTTACAACCAAGTGAAACCCCTCACAATTATGATAGGACAAAACACTACTATTGAACAAGACACTTTTCTTCAAGATTTATATAGTTCTCAATCACCAATTTGAAATTACCAGTAATGAATAAATAGACAATTCCCCCAATTTCCTATCATCTCTCTAAGGAATTCACCTCACTACTTCAATTAGAAGGAAGTACCAGTTTTGCTTACTTGGGTGAAAATTATGCCACTTTGGTTACTGGTAGCTTCTAGAGCTTGCCCCATAATTTCTTCAGCTTCTGGTACCCCTTTCACTAGCCAATGAATTCAAATGCACGATCAACAAAATATCTACTTTCCACTATGGCCAACAGAGAGAGGTGTGCCACCATTAATACTTCATAATAAGCTCATGTGAGTGAACTGACAATTAGTCATTCAGGTTTAAACCCTGATTGTTGATCCTTCAGCTTTAAAACTATATCAATGGTTATTAATCCATCTTGTCACCTTCCCCTTTTATTTATACAAAGTCCTCAAGATTTTGCCACATTGTCTCTTCATGTAGTGGCTGTCACTTGTCGTTGATTTACTCCATTCTCACCCAACTCTATCAGCGAAGCAAATTTTTTATGTGATGAAATCTCATCCCTTGGATATGCGGCCCCTTCACTGATCATGTTTATTTTCACCGCTCCTCGCTAATCCAACTTTGCACCTTAGATCCTATCAATGACGGGAGATATAGTGAAAGCATCATATTTGGACACCTACACCTACATGAAAAATCAATGGCACAAAAGGTATCACAAATAAGATGTACCCATATTAGCGAAAGAAACATTTTTGAGAATAATGAACTTTTATCACCCATTGCTAATCAAAACTAAGGCTTTGAAATGGATCTGTGATAAATGATAAATTATTAGAAAATCGCTCATTCCCAATCCTCATAAGATTTTCAAGCAATTGGCAATGAGAGATTATCATAATTTCATTACATATCGCACATCACTAATCAAGAACTTAGTGCTCAAACAAATCTGTGAGAAGTGATGCAATGGAAATTCATCTCCTCACTCATTGCTGATTTGAAAAATAATTTCATAACAAATTTACGATAGGCGATGAAAAAAATATCATAAGGCTGGAGGGCATCGCTCATCGCTATTATAATATTGATGGATCAGAAACCATCCATGATAAGCGACCGTTCAATAATACTAAGAACCTCACTCATTGCACATTTAAAGTAAAAGTTCTAGCAACTATTTGCAATGAGTAATATTAAAGAGGTATTACCTCATCACTCGTAACTGATTCAGAACATACATTTCAAAAGTGATCAGTGATCAGTGATAAAGACAAAATGCCGATTGAACTTAAGTGAAAACCTTTAGGCGCGTGCTCATAAGTTGTTTTAATGGAGGGGAATCTCTAGGATGATACAATAGAAAGGACTTAAGGATTCCTAAGCCATAATAATACAAAGGATATAAAAGGCCAAATAGGTCTTTAACTTATCTGTATAAAGACTAAAAATTCCTAGACCTAGGATTTCAAAACTAGTTGCCAGACAATAATGATAGATGCAAAATTTTTAAAAAATGACCGGTAGCGAGCAATAGGGGGTCAACAACAAAATAGAACATTCAAGTGCTTAAGAAAAATGAATCCTAAACCCTCCTAAAGGTAACAAGGGTTAAAAAATGGAATAGGAAAACTAATGTTCCATCAAACCCAATTGTCTCCAACAAACTTCCAAATAGATGACCGTTCATATTCCCTATAAAACAAAATTTGCAAAGCAACTTTTTGCAATATTTTGACAACATTTACAAAACTCAAAACCTAGACCCTACATGACTCAAACACATCAAATATGCTCTCCATTTGACCTTATTACATCAAACATATTCCAAAACACAAAAAACTCAATCCTAAACACTTAATTGCATTAAATGACCAAAACAAACTTGGTGCTCCTACACCATACACCCTGAGAGAAAAGAATCTCAAGTTCCACCTGAGATCAGCTCCTACACTGATGTTCCATTATTTTTAATATCTTCTTCTAACATCCATGTTGCATCTTCAGGGGGTAAGCCTTGCCACTTCACAAGATATTCATTGTAAACTTTATGTCTTGTTATTTTCACCTCTTTTGTGTCTAAAATGGCTTCAAGCTTCAATGGTTTAGTAGGAGGTAGGTCTTTGACCCAATCTTCATCAACAACATCAACATCAACACATGTACCTATATTCAAAAATCCCTTGAAATGGTATAAGTCAACAACATTAAAGATACAATAGATAGCAACTCCAGGAGGGAGTTCTATCTCATTGGCATTAGCTCCAAACTTATGGACCACTCTACAAGGCCCAATTTTCTTCATTAGAAACTTGGTATATTTTCCTTTTGGCAACCTTTCCTTCTTTACATGTGTCAAGTCTCCCACCTTGAATTTTACATCCCCCCTCAATTCAACATGCTTTTTATACTTGTCAACACTTTTCTATAAATTTTCTTTAACCTTTTGGTGGATCTCTCTCTTAGCTTTTTCAAATGCTTATCCCTCAGTACTTATCTTCTCCATCCCTGTCAAATCTCTAAGCTCAAATACAACTCTTGGTTTTAGACCATACACCACTTCAAAATGGATTTTCCCAGTGCTTCTATTGATGAAATCATTGTGAGCATATTCAGCCTGTGGAAGAACCAAGTCCCATTGTTGTCCATGCTCTTTTTTGAGGCATCTCAAAAGGTTTCCAAGTGATCTATTCACCACTTTAGTGTACCCATATGTTTTTGGATGATAGGAAGTACTAAAGGTCAAATTAGTTCCAAGCTTTCTCCAAAGGGTCCTCCAAAAGTGACCAATAAACTTTGAATCCCTATCAGATATAATTGTTAATGAAAGACCATGAATTCTCACTATTTCTTTAAAGAAGAACCCTGCAATATGAGAAGCATCATTTGTACACTTGCATGGAATAAAATGAGACATCTTATTGAATCTATCAACCACAACAAACAAACTATCATAAGCCCTTTGAGTTCTTGGAAAACCTAATACAAAATCCATGCTTAGACTCTCCCATGGTCTATTAGGGTATTGGTAAGGGCTGATAAAGTCTTGCATTAGAAGTAGAACCCTTGGCTCTTTGGAAGATTGTACAAGTTTGTACAAACAATCTGACATCTACTTACATTTTTGGCCAAAAGTAGAACCTTCTTACCTGATCCATTTTTTTTTAACCCCAAAATGTCCTCCTAAACTTTTACAATGTTTCTCCTTTATCAAATTTGTTCTCATAGAGAACCTTGGTATACTTAAATGAACACATTTAAATGATAAGCCATCTTGCAACAAAAAATCAAAATACTTATGAAAAGCATCTTTAAACTAACCACAAATAGAATATACCTCTTTGAAGTCTTCATCATCAGCATACATATCTTTTAAGGCTTCTATCCGCACACTTTGAAGTTGTATTTCATGCACCAAAATTGACCTCTAGCTTAGAGCATAATCTACCTCGTTGGATTGTCCTTTTTGTGTTTAATGGTGAAGGTATAGCTCTACAAATACTCTACCCACTTTATATGTCTCTGACTCGGCTTATCTTGACTATTTAGAAATTGCAAGGCATGGTTGTCGATGAAAACAATGAAATATTTGGAAAAAAGGTAGTGTCTCCACTTCTTAAGGGTCTGCACCAAATGTTGCATATAGCTCTAAATCATATGATGAATAATTTCATTTTCCTTCATTAATATTTTCACTAAATAAAGCCACTAGTCTACCTTCTTGACTTAATACTACACCAATTGCAAAACCACTTGCATCACACTCTATAGTGAAAACCTTGTTGAAATTAGGTAAAGAAAGGATAGGTTGTTGTGCCACTTTGTTTTTCAAATATGTAAAGCTTCTTTTTGCTCATCATTCCACTAAAATTTCTTCCTTTTATCTCCTTTCATGGTGTCAATAATGGGTGAACAGATATGACTAAAATTCTTGATCAATTTCCTATAGAAACTTGCAAGCCCATGAAAGCTTCTTACCTCCCCTACTGACTTTGGAGTTGGCCAACTAAGTATTTCCTCTACTTTGGTGGGATCCATCTTCAATTAACCCTTGGAGATCACAAAACCAAGATATACTAGCTCTTCTTTCATAATTTCACACTTTTTGAGATTTATCATCAACTTTTCCTCATTCAATTTCTACAAAACCATATCAAGATGTTACAAGTGCTCTTCCTTTGTCTTGCTAAACACAAGTATGCCATGTAGATATATAACAACAAATTTTCCAATGAAAGGCTTCAAAACCTCATTCATTAACTTCATAAATGTGCTCAGAGCATTTGACAGTCCAAAGGGCATCACCATCCACTCATACAGACCTTCATTAGTTTTAAAATTTATTTTCCATTCATCTCCTTCCCTTATCCTAATCTGATGATACCCACTTTTTAAGTCAATCTTTGAGAAATAGCATGCACCTCCCAAACAGTCCATTAGATCCTCCATTCTAGGTATTGGAAACCTATATCCGATGGTGATTTTGTTTATTGCCCTTGAGTTAGTACACATTCTCCAATCCCCATCCTTTTTAGGTGCTAAAACTATAGGGATAGCACAAGGGCTAAAACTTTCCCTTATTAGACCTTTATCCAACAATTCTTGAACTTTCCTTCTTATTTCTTCATTTTGTTTAGGGGTCATCTTATATGCAGCCTTTTTTGGAAAATTTGCACTAGGGATTAGGTCTATACGATGGCTGACATATCTCATGGGAGGCAAAGAAATGGAAAATTCATCAACTACAATGTCTTTGTATTTATCTAACAAGGTTCAAACTTCACTAGGTATACCCTCAGCCTTACTTGTTGCTAAAATAGATTTAGATTTAGGTATGATTACTAAGGTAAATCCTTGACCACCTTCTTCCTTCATTGTTCTCAAAAAATATTTCTTCCCAACTACCATAACACTAGACCCAACTTGTTTATCAAGCTCTTTATCTTGTAGGGGTGTCAATGTAAATGAAACTCCATCTTTATCTATTACATAAATGTTTTTTTGACCATCATGCTTGGCCTTTCTGTCATACTACCAGGACCTTCCTAGTAACAAGTGACAAAAATCCATGGGGATAATGTCACAAAGTATTTATTCTTTATACCCCCCAATATTAAACTCTACACATGTCTTCTCATTAACTAAAACCTGTTGGCCCTTATTCAACCATGACAATTTTTATGGTCTGGGGTGTGGGATATTTTTCATGTTTAACTTTTCAACCATTTCTAAGGAAACCAAGTTATCAATAGAACCTAAATTTGTAACCACTACTTTGCATACCTTTCCATGTGACTTGCATGTGGTCCTAAACAAGGATTTCATTTGTGGAGTCTCTTTAACTATTGGAACCTTAATGAGTTTCCTCATCATCAAAGACTCACCTATCTTAGGGGAATCATGTTGAGATGGTGGATTAACACTTTCATTGTCTTCTTCATGCACAATTTGAGTCCTTCACTGACCTCCATGGGAACTTGATGCTTGTTTGTCTAGGAACTTCCATGTTGGATGTCCAAATAGGTTGCAATCTACTAGAGAAGGTGTTTGACCCTCTCCCTTGTCCACTAAACCTTCCTCTATCACTAAATATTCTTCCTCTAAAGTTACCTCTACCACTTGACTCACCACTTTGCTCTTGGTGGTTGCTTGATTCACCTTGTTGCTTTTGTGACTGCCCTTTTGCACCAAAGTTGCCTCTACCTCTAAAATTATTTCCCCTGCCTCTTCCTTGCTACTCTTGTCTTCTTTTTATTCTTTCCTCTACCTTGACAGCCAATTGGAAGCACTCCTCAACTATCCTAGGTCTTGTGAGACCAATTTCATCTGGAACATTGAGTCTAAGTCCATTTAAATACCTTGCCACCTTTTCTACCTCATCTTTTGTATTTCCTACTCTAATACTTAGCTTATGGAATTCCTCAGTATATTCCATCACATCTAAATCCTTTTTCTTTAAATTTTGCATCTTCCTAAAGGTTTGTATTGCATAATATGTAGGAAAAAGGTGTGCTTTCACCTTCGCCACCATTCTATCCCATGAACTTATCTTTGTTTTTCCCTTCTTTACTCTTTCTTCTTGAACATAGTTCCACCATGTTAGGGAAAGGCCCTTCAACTTGGTTTTTTCAAATTTCACCTTCTTATTATCTTGTACCTCCTCGAATTCAAAGAAATTATCCAAAGCATCTATCCAACCCAGAAATTCTTCATTGTCCATATTTCCACCGTACATAGGTACTTCAACTTTCACCTTTGGGTATGTGCAAGATCATCATGGAAAAAATAGGCCCTTAAGTGGCAAAAAATTCAGAAAAATTAGAGTTAGGCAATTTGATGTAAAAATTTGAATAAGTTATCTATATTATTTCAAAAATATGTAAGAATAGAATTTGTAGAAAATTGAATGTAGTTTCTAAACTACTAGGTTCATTTAAAAAATAAAAAATCTATTTGGTGAAAATTTGAAATTTCAATGCAGTGATTACTTAAATTTTAGGAAAAAATAAGTAAGCATGTCGACCACCTAACCACAATAGAATGATAATTATTTTTTTATAATATTTTAGATATAAATGGGACTCATGTCAGATGTGATGCATTTTTTTGTAATTTTTTTCCAAGTAAATAATTAATCATGATTTTTATTACAAATTTTAAAAAATAAAAAAACTCATATGTCTAACCACCTTAACTTGCTCAAAAACTCACAAAGTTCTTTTTTTTTTTAATCGTATAGTATGTGAAGCATAGAATGTGACAAATGTTTCAGATTCAGAAAATGTGACACCGTTTGAAAGCTATAGATTTTTTTCAATCAACCTATCAATCAGGACTTTAGTTTTAATTCAAATAGAAAATAAATAATAATTATTTATTAAATTCAAAGTAGAGCATAATTTATATTGGTGGAAAGCTGAGAATCTCCTTTAAAAACCCTTTTCATTTCAACAATTTTGGGTAAAAAAAAAGTCTTCAGCCACATACCCTACAAAAACCCATCATAACGCCACTTTTTGGCCCATCATAATCCTTCACATACCCCTTTAGAGTATTATCCATCTTGATTTCCTTTAGCATTCTAACCATTCTCGCTTCTTCGGGGTCCATTTCCTCTTCATCTTAGACTCCTACTGGAGGGTTCTCACTCTCACCCTCATCCTCCTTATCACTTTGGTCACCACTGACCATTCATCTTCTTCGATTCTTCTCCAGGGATGTTTCGTGAGAATCCTTATAAACTCTCACCTCCTTTGCATATTGTTCCTTTAGTTCTCTAACTTCTTTATTCATTGGATTATTCTTTGGAGGCATCTTGCTTATGCAAATTTTTATTCACTTTCCCACTTCAAAATCAGAACCTGTGCTCTGATACCACCTAATGCATAGTAGGAAGGAGTAGGTTCTAACAACACAATTTATCAACTTCAAATATGGTGGCTTAACTCATACTTTCCCAATTTTTCTTCTAGGTCTCCAAACCTAGTTCTTCAAACATATCTTTTAGAGGTCATTTCTCCATAAACCCTTGACCATCTCAGACACCCATTAGGATCTTTTATAACATATCTCATTTGAGACTTAGGTTTTTTTGGAAAAAATTCATCAAACTAGACTTGCTACACTGCTCCAAGGCTAAATTAAACCACTTTTCCAAAGCACCTCCAAGAAATTCAAACTCCAAACATCAAAACTTCACACCAGTAGTTCTAACATGTCACATAGGGTCCCAATATATATATTTCATCACCAAAGTTCACCTTCAAATTGTTTTCCTACAATATCTCTAACCTACCTAAGCTTAACACATGAAGATATTAGGCTAGAACTTGGACAAAAGCACCCCAAACTTCATCCCTTGCTCTAAATAATTAAAAAAAACACTAAAATTAAACAAAATCTCTCCATTGCACTAATTTTGGCCAAGATTCAATGGTGGAATGGGTTGCTAACCATGATTTTGTTCACAAACCCTTAAACTAAGGGTGTTACAGGTGGTTTTCAAAGAAACTCTTCAAACTGACTTGTTTTCAATGAAATTCAATCACACCACATCCAAATAAAAGTAGATTCACCGTATTATCCTTTCACATGAATCTCATATCTCAAATCAACTGTTCGTAGCTATACAAAATCAAAACTTATAGGAAAACACAGAAAATATGTAGAAAATATAGTTTATTCAATTGCTTGTCCTCCAAAATCACATCAGAAGAGTTGCCTAAAAGTTTGGGAGGCATTATAAACATAGAACAACTGAAACCAAATAGTCTCCAACCAAATTTCAAATAGATGAGCATTCATATTCCCTATAAAGAAAAAAATTTGAAGTTGCAAAGCAACTTTTTGCAATATTTTGACAACATTTACAAAACTCAACACCTAGACCCTACATGACTCAAATAAATCAAAGATGGTTTCCATTCAAACTTATTACATAAAAAAAATGCCTAAACACCTAATTGCAACAAATGACCAAAACTAACTTGGTGCTCTTGCACCAAAGACGACGTTCATCTAGGAATTCCAGCTCATTCAATCGAGACACTATGTATTCTTCCTTAGTTATCAAGATGTGTAGTGATACTCACAATGATAGGAGATCAACCTTAGTAGGAAAGATGTATTTTGATCCATATACTAGGGATAAAGGGGTTGCACCTATAGGCATGCAGGTGCTTGTTCGATAGGCCCAAAGAGTGAGATTTAGCTACAGATGCTAGTCACAACCAGCTTCTTAACTGTATTCTTCAATATTTTTAGGACAATTTTGTTCATAGATTTTGCTTGACCATTTCCTTAGGGATAGTATGGGGTAGAGAATCGATGTTGTATATTGAATCTTTGGCACAACTCTTTTACATTCTTATTTTTAAAAGGGGTTCCATTGTTTGAGATAAGAGTTTGTGGAAAACCATAATGGAAAATTAGGTAATTCAAGATAAATTTGGAAATCTATTTCCCTGTTATGTAGGTCATAGGAATAACTTCTACCCACTTAGTAAAGTACTCAATGGTGGTTATGATAAATGTGTGGCCATTGGATGATGTTGGAGTGATTTTTTCTATGAGGTCAAATCCCCACTATGAAAAAGGCCATGGTGTGATCATCAATTGCAATTCTTGAGCTGAAGCATGAATTAGATCCCCATGCTATTGACACTGGATGCATTTCCACGCATACTAATGAGCTTATTTTTTGATGGTTGGCCAATAGTACCTCATCCTCAATAGTTTCTTAGCTAATTTCATACCGCTAGAATGGGACCCACATATGCCATCATGTATTTTTGTTAAAGTAGTTAAGGCTTCCTCTCAGTTAAGACATTGTAGTATTGTCCCTTCGATGCTTTGACAGTAAAGGGTATCACCTAGGATCACCAATTGGGATACCCTTTTAACAAAGGTCTTTTTAAGGTTTGGGGTGATATTAGATGTGAGAGTTCCTCTGTTAAGGTATGTAAAGATGTCATGGTACCATGAGGATCCAAGACCAACAATGACACATGCGATTCAAATTCAGGGATTTCAAAAATTGGTACGAGAAGTTGTTCTACCAAGAATTCACATTGGAGGATGATGTTTGGCATGTCTAGTAGTGATCCAATTGTTTCCATGGCGTCTGCTACTCTATTGTTCATGGGAGGAATCTGCTCAAAAGTGATGT
Source organism: Sequoia sempervirens (assembly GCA_007258455.2). NCBI lineage: Eukaryota > Viridiplantae > Streptophyta > Pinopsida > Cupressales > Cupressaceae > Sequoia > Sequoia sempervirens. Next base: position 132,509 of record VDFB02224654.1, read on the forward strand.
CTATAAAAAGATTTCTGAGATTCTCGACCATCTTCTTGTAAGGAGTGAGCTTATCATCCTTAGTTTGATAATAGTCATTAACTTAGTTGATAACCAATTGTGAGTTTCCATAGAATTTCATCTCTTGGATCTACCACTAAACTGCTATCCTTAGACCTGTGATTAGGGCTTAATACTCAGCAATGTTGTTAGTTTAAGGAAATGATAGCCTATGTGACTTTGGGATACAATCACCTTGGGGGGTGATGAAAAAAATGGCTACTCCAAATCCATATTGGATGAATGATCCATCAAAGTACATCTTCCACTAAGCTGTGAGGTTGATAAGGAACACCAATTCATCAAGGAACTCATATATTAAGAGGTTCTCAACATAGATGGGTGCTTCTGCAATTTGGTTTGCGATCACTTTTCCTTTGATTTCCTTACATTCCACATACTCTATGTTGAACTCTATTGAGATCATCACCCATTTATTCATTCATCCTATGAGAGTTGCTTTGGATAACAAATATTCCAATGGATCAATCTTTGCAATGAGTTTGATTTGATGTGACAACATGTAGTGCCTAAACTTTTGTGAAGCAAAAATTACTGCTAAGTATGCCTTCTCAATGGGTGAATAGTTCATCTCATATCCCACCAAGGTTCTGCTGATATAGTATATGGCTCTTTCCTTTCCTTTTTCATCATGTTATGCTAAAAGGGCTCCTAATACTGCTAGTGTTGCTGAGATATATAGGATCAGTGGCTCATTCGGTATTGGAAACATGAGCACTAGAGGTGTTAGTAAATAATCTTTGATCTGTTGGAAAGCTTTATCACACTCGTCATCCCACCTATAGGTTATCCCTTTATGGAGAAGATACGAAAGGGGGTGAATTTTATCTAATAGTTGGGCTATGAACCTTCTGATGGACTGAAGTCTTCCTTGTAATCCTCTCATCTATTTTAATGTTTGTGGTGGTTCCATATCTAATATGGATTTTACCTTTGTTGGATCAATTTATATCCCTCATTGTGAAATAATAAAGCCAAGAAGTTTCCCTAATGTGACCCTGAACACACGCTTTTTTGGATATAGTCATACCTTGTATTTTTCAAGCCTATCAAACATAGGTCCTAAGAATTGTATGTGCTCACTTCTCTTTTTTGATTTTTCCAAAACATCATCCACTTAATCTTGAACTTTTTTTTATTATGTCATGAAAGATGAGGGTTATTTCTCTTTGGTAGGTTGCTCCTGCATTATTTAACCTGAATGGCATCACATTCCAGCAATAGACTCCCCATGGACAAGTGAATGCATTTTTGTGTTGATCCTCCTTGGTGATTATGATTTTATTATAGCCTAAAAAACCATCCATGAGTGACAACATTTCATGCCTAGCTATTAAATCCACAATGAGATCAATGTTGGGAAGAGGGAAATCATCCTTTGGACATGCCTTGTTCAAATCTCAAAAATCAATATAGATTCTGATGCCCCCAGTGGGTTTTGAGACTGGTACCAAGTTTGAAACCCACTCAAGATAGTCTATTGGTCAGATGAATCCAATTTCAAGAATCTTTTGTAATTCTAGTTTGACCAAGAGTGCAATCTAGGGATACATCTTCCTTATTTTTTGCTTAATTATTTTGGCTTTAGAATAGACTTCTAAGTGATGCACAACCACTTCTAGATCCAGGCCTGGCATATTTGTGAATGACCATGCAAAGTTGGCTCTTCGTTCTTTGAGGAATGTTAATAGGTTCTTTTGTTCTTTAGCTAATAAGGATTTGACATAGAAAGTGATCTTAGGTGATTTGTCTTTTCCCACATTAACTGGAGTGAATTTTTCTACTAGTACTACTGCCTTCTCTAGATGCATTGCACTAAGGGGGAGATTGAATCCCTCATCCTTGGGCACCTTAGAAAGGTTTTTTCCATCAGATGTGTCTTTTTTTTACTATTTCAGGATCAGAGAGTGCCACTAGGTGGTTTTCACTCAAGGATCTACATGTTAGATGCATTTCATTTATTTTGCAACTAAATGATTCAATCATCTCCCCATAGTATGCCCCTATGTCAAGATCTATGTCAAATCCTACTTTGTAATATTCCCATTATAAGTTCTCATATAGTCCCATGAATTCTAATATCGCTTCATTATTTTTGAATAAATCTAAAATCAATGGTCCTCTTCGGTCCATGTCAATCAGTTGTGGGTATACTAGGTGTATTTTAGTTGGTTGGTTATTGAGTCAAAGGATGTTATGGATATCATAAAGAGGGTGTTGTTCTCAAATAGATTGACAATATCAAGGGGAAAGTCATCTAATGTTTTATCACATGATGTATGTGATGAAGAGGAAGCCCTAACTCGTTTAGTAGAAATACCTTTTCTAATAAGTGTGACCCTTCTAGTAGTACAACCCAAGCCAAAATTCTTTATTCATTTCTTAGGAACGATGGGTTCTAGTAAACCATTGTTGTTTTGTCCTAGCTTCTCATTCTTGTTATACCCCATGCTCTTCATTAGTTGTAAGCATTTTTTGTCATCTTCCATGGGAAGAACAAGAATAGGTCATTCATCTTGATAGAGAAGTTTAGAGATATCTTCCTCATTGGCATCTTCTTGAATCAAATCTCCCCACTTGGTGAAATTAGTAGCTGCCATATTGATTGTTTCAGGTTCTTTGGTGCTAGATATGGGTTTCCCATGTGACTAAGGAGAAATAGGTAACTATCCTAAGACAAAGGTGTCTTTCAATAGTTTGTAGTTTTCAAAGCCATCATCATGGATCACTACTTTGACGTCGAGTATACTTTGCACAATAGGAATTTTTGTTTCTAAGGTAGAGGCTAGGGATGATGGGTCAAAAAATGAGCTTGGTGGCATAGGCCCTTCATCTTTTTTGGGTATTTGGGGGATCTTATAGAACTTTGCTTCAAGACTTTTGTAGTAGCAGAAAGGATCAGGATCTCCATGGATAGTGATTTCTCTACCTTCAAAAGGAAACTTCACACACTAATGATAGGTTGAGGCTACAAATTTTAGAGCATGGATCCAAAGTCGACCAAGCAATATGTTATAGGGAAGATCAAGATCAAGCACTTGGCATGTAGTGTCTGCAATAAGAGGTCCCACTTAGATTTGAAGTGCAATGATTCCTTGTGATACCCATTCTTGGTCGTCATATTCTCTGATGGTGGTAATTTTTGTCTTCTCAATAGTATCTTTTGAATACCCTATATTTTTTATCAACTGCAAGGTACAAATGTTCAAACCAACACCTCCATCCACTAAGACTCTTTTGACCTTGTTTTTATGAATGACAACCTCAAGGTGTAAAGCACGTTTATGAGATGGTTGTGATGGCAGGTATTGCTCAGAAAAGGTAAGAAGATGGTGTGCGATATACCCCACCATAGCTTGAAACTAATCGGTATCAATGTTCTCAAGAATATATGACTAAAATAAGGCTTTTTCTAATATTTCCTTGTGTGCGGGGGATAACCTTAAGAGTTCTAAGATTGATATATGTGTGGGGGTCTGCTTAAGCTGATCTAGAAGATTATACTTGCTAGGATTAGATGTGGGTAAAGTAGGCTATGTCCTATATTGAGATGGGATTCCTTGAACGGTTATTTTTCCACATTGTGTGGTGACTCCACATTCCATACTAGCTCCTTTGATGGTGAAAAAAGTGATAATGTTGTCATAGGAGGAAACTACATTGGAATAGGTATGTTGCACACTGGTGTAATCCTTAGATTTTTTGTTCTTGTTTGCTTTGTTATGATCTGGCATAGGGTTCTTGTATATATTAAGATTTTGATTCCCAACTGGTACCTCAACAGATATGGAATCATTTTCTATGAGATCTTGGATGATGTTCTTAAGTTTCATGTAGTTTGCTATTTTATGTCCCTTGATTTTATGAAAGTCACAAAGATCACGCTCATTGTACCAGGATGGCTTCTCTTGTGGTTCTTAGTAGTTTTCAAAGTTGGGAAGTGTTATTAGATTTGACTCTACCAATTTCTTCATGATTGTTTCGATGGGTTCTGATAATTGTGTGTAATTTCATTTGGGATAGTTACTCTTGGTAGCGGTTTGCCTATGTTGCATGTTGGTGTTATTGATCTAATTTTTCTGAGGAGGTGTTGTTTGTTGCACACTTGGCTGGATGTTAGCAACTTGATTATTATTAGGTCTAGGAGCACTTAATACTACCTTAGCGTCTACTACACCATAATTTATCACATTTTTGTTCTTTACCTAGACATGAGGTTTCTCATTCAAACTACTTGAAGGACGGTTGTCTTTGTAAGCTTGAGCATTTCCTTGTGAGATTAAAGCCCTTTTGATGTTAAGGGCTCTAGGGACAAGCTCGTCATATGATATAATGAACTACATTTCCAAGGGGAATGATAGATTTGGATCCAAATTAGATATGATGATTCCCACTTTTTCATCGAGAAGAGGCCACTTTCTTTTACTAGCTCTTTTTCTCCATCATTATAAGAAATTAGCAAAATTTTCTCCTTAATTTTTCTAAGAGTGTATAATTCTTCTAGATTGACATCCATGTCAAGATTGAAGGAGTAGTGATTGATGAATTTATTAGTGATTTCTTGAAAAAATTTGATACTAGGAGGAAAATGAGAAGACCAATCCATAGCATGACCTATTAAACTTTGAGGGAAGAGGCACATTAGATATGAATCATTGTAAGCCACCTTCGTGCACATGATGTTAAATTATTTGATATGGTCCAATAGACTTCCCTTCCCTTTATATTTGTCAAATTTGGGGATTTAAAAACCAGGAGGGAATGGTATCATTGCTATGTTTTTGTCAAATGGGCAAGGACACAAGTTATGTGTATGAGGTTTCTTTGTCTTTCCCATGTGAAGGTCCAACATTTCTTGTGAGAGTACTTTCAATTGTGATGCTAGATCATCTTGCGGCTTCGATGGAGGAACATATGATGGGATGATAGATGAGTTGTATGGGGTGTATGATAGTTTCATATTCTATTAAAATGACGGTTATGTTCCCGATGCATTTGGATTAATGATGTTCAAGTGAGGATAATAGGACCCTTGTTGATGTTGTTGGGCATACTATTGACCTAGTAAAGTTTTTTGTTGAGCTTGTTGTTGTTTCTATGCCACTAAAGATTGTTGTTGGGCCTATTGTTGTTGGTGTGCTAATAAAGTTGCTTGTTGTGCTTAATGTTGTTGTTGTATAGTGCGTTGTGTTGCTAAGGCTGCTTGTTGTGCTTGTTGTGCTAAGGTTGCTTGTTGCGCTTGATGTTGTTGTTGTGTTAAGGCTACTTTTTTTGTTGTTGTTATTGGATGGATTGTTTATAGGCTTGTTGTGCTTATTGTAAAGCTAAGGAATGTACTTTTAATGTGGGATCAGATGATTGTTGAGATATCTATGAAGGATTATAGATATTGATGTTTTGAGTGGGTAATTGATTGATAGTGAGAGGTGGAGGGTTCCCTTGATTTGAAATTCCTTGTAAGATGGTAGAATGAGGTGGAGGAATGTATGTTTGAGGTCTTAATTGATTTGACATAGTAAAGGGGAATATGGGAAAAGATGATCTTGTTGTCATTAAATTTTGCAATGGAAATGACGCACTATGACCTTGAGTCCATTGATTGAAAAGATTCCCTTGTCCTATGTTTTGAGGATTTCCTTATGCAAAGGATGTAAACAAGGGATTTGTGATCAAGGTAATTCCTGGATTGATAGAACTTATAGTAACCAAGGGATTTTTTTGAGGTGGATTGATAGTGGATGGGGTGGAAATGGCAGATGGCATGGATGAACCCACTGGAGGGTTGGATAAAGATGTCCCTATTTGTGTTAAGGGTTGGTTCTATGATATAGTATTGGCATGACCTTGTGTGTTTTTTTCAAATACTTGGTCTATAATTCTTTTTGTGATGGTGGGAACACTTGTGGTACTCATAGGTGTGGATGAAGAAGGGTGTCCCTAAAATGTCAAAGTGGTTGTGGAATAATGGAGTTCAAGCGGTGTATGTAGCTATTTTGGAGCATCAAGAATAGAGCACCAAAATTAGGTGTCCAAGTGGTTGTTGGAGGTCAAGTATTAGTGTCAAGGATACCCACAAGTATACTACTTTCAAATGGTGAGGTGTGACCAAAATCTTTAGCAAGGTTGGTTGCAAGACTAGGAATGTAGGTTTGGTTTAGCCCTAACGATGGAGTTGTGAAAGCTTGTGTTAAATTCTATGCTACAAACATTGGGGAGATAGGAGCTACATTTCCAAAGGCTTGATGTTCAATAATCTCTTCCCTAGTGAACCATAGATTTTTGGAATAGGGGACTCTCTTACACTTCTAGGGTTTTGCACCTAAAAGGAGAGAGGAATCCCAAAAACCTTGATGGCTCACTCGAGAATAATGCAAATATGATTGAAATCTATCAAAGGAGAATGACCTAAATGTTGAAAAATGATAAAATATATTGACTAATGAATGAAAACCAGAGAAATGTAAAGCGTAAGAAAACACGGTGTAGTATGCAAACATAAATTAAATGACCTAGAAATGATCATGAAACAAAACATAAAACTGTAAGACTAGAAGTTTGCACCTGGAGACTTGTGGAGGTTGGAATGGATATTAGAAATCCTGTTGATTCTAAAAAATTGATCTACTGGGACTCATATGCCACTTAATCCCAGATCTATAAAAATGCACCGAAGCCCGTTTCAGCCAAATGGGTACCTGGATCTATAGAAATTTCTTAAAAAATGTACACTAGGACTAAGTAGCCATTGATGGTGACTTATTCCACTTTAGATTTTTTGAAAACCCAAAAGTGGAAATGGAAGCTCTCAGTCTGTACTTTCTATTCCTCGAGGTGTCTGGTTCTGAAACTGCCAAATTTGGGCCTAAAAGTGACTTTTTGTGGATATTTTGACCTTTCCAATAGGGAAATAAATCCAAAAAGTTTTCAACCTATTCTTCAATGATCCCCAAGGTTTCAAATTACCTAAATCATGATGATATATCTTGAATTTTTGCAACAATGCATGAAGAATCTGCCCTTAAATGCCTTAAAAATCTATCTTGATGACTTAGAATGTTAAATCCCTAGCTTGCTTGAATTGAGAGAGATAATGAATGATGAATAAATGATGAATGAATTATGAATTAGGGTTTAAAAGCTTGTTTATATAGGCAATCCACCTAAAATTCTTGTTAATTTAATCCCCAAGGCTGACATGAAAGAAAATTAAACTTAAAACCCAATTTTCCCACTCAAAACTTGGAAATAGCCCAAATGGGACTAAGTCACTAAGTTGGGTGACTCAGTCCCACCTGGATCAGACTTATTCACCCAAATGGGTGACCTAGTCCCATAGGGGCTCTTTTCCTAGTTGGGATGTCGGGGAATGAACAATTTTATTTTTTATGTTGATTTCATTGGGTCTTTCATCAAAATAAGCCTCAAGATGCATAATATGGGGTCATAGGGGCCTATTAATGATGATGTAAAGGGTAATTAGGGATAGGGACACAAATTTCAATGTGAAAGTGTGATTAAATACACTTTACAACATTAAAATGAGGTTTGCATAGCCTAGAAGGGCACAACATCCAATGTGAATGTGTGAAACACATTACAACACTAGATTAAGATTAGGTTTAATTTACAAGCCTTCTAGACTAATGTGAAAATGCAATTAAGTAATTTTTATAACATTGAATTAGGAGAAAAATAGGTCCATTAGACTTAAATGCTTAATAAAAGTCTAGAAAAGCATGAAAGTCATTTACAACACTTTACAACACCTTTACAAGAAATACATTTTGTTCAATTTTCAAGGGCACAAGAAATAATGTGGACGTGTAAAACACCTCACAATAGTAGATCAAGGCATCATTAAGTCCAATTTATCATTAATTATTCCCATATCAAGCAAGAAATACTTTTTTCTATGATACTTTTATCCCCCACTTTAGTTAGAGGATGAACTTGCTTCAAACTCACACTAAAGTAGACATTCAAGAGGAGTCCAATTGTACCAATGTAGATGATTTCAGATAACAAAGATGAAGGAGGTATGCAAGCCCCAAGGATTGAAGATCTTAAGTCAAATTGACATAAGTGCAAAAGTACACACACAAGGTGAATGATTTACAGCAAAACAAGATGCATGATCATGCAATGGCAAGAGCTAGAAGGAAGAGAAGAGCAAAAATAAAAAGGTGGAACAAGCTTTGATCATTTGTGCAACACGATGTGGATCAGATCTAGGTTGTTTTTTCAAAAAATGCAAACTCACTCTGAGGTGATGGAACTCTTGGCCATCCACCCAGTGAGAAGTCCTAAAAGATGAGAAACATACACTCATGGTTGGTATGAACTCATATGCATGCAAGTGGCTATGTGGAAATTCATGCCTTGAATTGGGCCTCACGCTCAAACCATACCAAAGTTATACCTCCTAATAACTTTAATAAGGCACCACAATGAAAATGTTTTTGTAAATTCTTTTGAATGTCATGTAAAGATTTTGTTAAAGGGGTTTTTTATTTGTTCGTGCAAGGTCTCATCTTACGGAACATTGTGCCTAATTTTTCTAAGAGAGGACAAGTGCAAATGGTCTCATCTTAGGGGCATACATTGTACTTAATGCTTCCAAGAGAGGAAATCGCAAGAAAAAAGAAAATCAAACAATGAAATATGAGTATCAATGTATTCCCCTACTTTAAAGCAGTTGCTAACACCATTACTATGAGAAATTGCTTTAAATTAGAAGAAGAAAACATGAGAGCTTACTCAGAAGGCCCTATGTTGAGTCATATGTTTCCTATAAGATACATCATGAAAAAGGTAGTATGTCACATACAAGCCAACTTGAGGCATGTTGTCCACGTTCCAAGCTTACTCTTTATGTTCATGAAAGGTTAGCGACTAGCCAAAATGGGCAACAACAAGTGACATGCAGGGACAAGGCTACCTAACCCCTTGCCCCCACTTAGTGCAAGACAAGGGTGAGCAGAAATGATTGATAAGCTGCATGGTAGAGTGAAAAGCAATATCAATTAGAGGAATTGGGTGCCCCCACATAAGGGAGAGAACCAAACTCCTTAAGATGTTGGCTTTTATCACTCAAAGCCTTACATTCATTAGTGGAATGACCATGAACTTGATGATATGCACAAAATTAAGTCTTGTAATAGAATTTCTTTTGAGTTCTTGGAGGGAGAGATATCAAGTGATCAATGGTAGAAGGTGCTCCTATGGTTTTCAACGAAGATACCTCTTTCTTAAATGTACAAGATGTCATACCTACACAAGACTCTTTAGATGTTGATATTTTGTTCTCTCCTTTACAAGAGGGTGTACCTTTACAAGAGGGTGTAAAATATAACAAGCTCGAATCATTAGTGTTTTGTGAGATGACATTGACATTAAGCAAAGATTTCTTTGTTTTTTTTTCATTTGTTGCAAAGGATAACTATCAAGACCACTAGTGTTAATTAGTTCAGGATGCTTTATAGTTAAGGTTGGCTTAGAAGAATCTTGTGTGATAGTATTGATGTTGAGTGAAGGCTTGGTGATTTCTATTAAAGGACAATAACCAAGACCATGAGTTGTTTCTTGCATGTTAGGTTCGATGGGGACACAAATACCTTATTCTCTAGCACCACATCTTTTTCCACTATATCCAAGTTGTTTCATAAGCTCATAACCTTTTCCATAAATATTTTTCATTGCTTTTGGATCGGGTGGTTGTTTGCGGTTAAGTTTGTCAAAGCTTTTTGTGTAATTTTCTTCTTTGTCTAAAGTGGTGGAGGTGGATGATTTTGAAGGGTCTTCTAAGATTTGTGTTGACATGACTACTTTTTCATGTCCCTTATTTGAATTTTTGTTTATGATCTTGTACTCTCCCTTGAATGTATGTTCAAAATATAAAGAACCCCAATCATCTTCTAATAGCTTTGTGACTTCATGAATGTTCTTTTCTTTATCTTTTTGTTGCATGGGTTCTACTTGTGTGGTTGGTGTTAATGTTGTCAAGGGATTTTCTTTGTTTTTCTCAAGTTGTAAAACACTATAAGGCTCAAGATCAATGTCAAGTGTGTACACTTTTTTGTTGTAGATGTATTTCATTTTACAATGAAGAGTGGAAGGCACTTCATTCATTGCATGAATCCAAGGTCTGCCTAAAAGGATATTATATGAAATATCATGAGGCATAACATGGATTTGTGTTTCCAATGTGGCCTTCCCAACTGTAATAGGTAAAGTAATCACACCGACCAAATTTTTTTCGATATTGTCAAATCCCTTAAGAGATAAAGAATCGGGTTGAATTTTTTATTTATCCACATGAAGCCTATCCAAAAGGTTTACGCTACACACATTAAGGGTTGAGCCATTTTCAACAAGGGTCCACTTATCCCTATTCATTTTTATTGAGATAGTATTATGAAAGCTTCATTTTGTTTTTGTAGTTCCAAAGAGGGGAGTTCACTTTGGTGAAAAACAATGTCAGTGTTTATTCCTTGGATCATGGCTGCTATATCATTTGGTTGTGCATTAGAAGGGATAGGAACTTGTTGTAAGTTTGTTTGAATCATGTTGTGGTAGTGAGGGGATGCTTCAATAAGGTCCCATAAGGATATCTAAGCAGGAATGTTATTTATTTGTTCAATAAGATTGTACTCCTTTCCATTTTGTGAA
>VDFB02224655.1:0-15653 GCA_007258455.2 Sequoia sempervirens
TACACCATATATGAACCGCAGGGATAAATCTTATCTAAACTGCATATACAAACCAAAATACCAGAGGATAATGACTCTTTTTGCATACCGGTTCTGAATACCTAATCAAGCTTAAACTTCTAGTGATGCAATTATAACTCATATAACATGGTGACATTAATGACAACACAAAAGCTGCATAATGAGATGTTCTTATTCATTCTTCCAACAATCTCCTCCTTTGTCATTGATGGAAACATGTGCCAAAAGAATGCACAAACCTCCTAATTGCAACACACTCTCCCCTTTTCTCTACATGACACTCTCTCCCCCTTTGAAATCAAGGACAAAGGGTGGTCCAAAGATATGAATATATATATATATATATATATATACAAGGGTGTTCTGGTACAGTGTATGTATTTTAAAAAAATTCCTAACTCCCCCTTAGGAGTTTGTCTCAATAATGTGTAAACTTGAAAAAGTATTACCTGGAGGAAGGTTAGCCTTGAAGTTCCTTGAGAATACCTTACCATGTTGACTTTCCATTCTCCCAAATCTTCTTAGCAGATACTAGAATTCTATTTAGAGATTTTAATTCCATTAGGATTTCTTTTGCATCATCTAGAGTGCATGGAGTTAGATTGATCTTTTCTAGTTTTTCTGTATTTTCCAAAGCATTGGTCACTATAGTATATTCGATTCTCACAAGGTCACCTAGCTGATGCAATCTTCTGATGATGTCTTCCTTCTACTTTTTTTAGAATAAAGAATTTCTCTCTATGAGCAATGCTAGCATTCCATGTTGACCTATCACTATCTTTATATGCACTGTATGTATTGGAAACAACTGTCAACTAGGACTCAATGGAGTCCATGAGATCTTTGATACTCTATGCAACATCGAGACACTTTGTGCGATAAGAAAATATAGTATTTGCTTTAGACTCACAAGCTTGCACAAGTTCTAGGCTCTTTTCCACATTGGTGTGTGGCAAAGCACACTTATCATGAAGTTTCAAAAGCCTTTTCTATGCCATTTTCTCCTCAATTTCTTTCTTGGTCTTCTCACCAAGTTTGGAGGCATATTCCTTAAAGGAGTCCAATAGAAGTTTCAAGTTTTCTACTGGAGTGAGAGATTTATCTATTGATGTACCAAGTGTGGCCTCCTCTAAAGCTTTGAGGGTATCATCAATGAGTTTTTTCCCCTTTTGGTGTGTTTCTAGAATTTCTTTTCTTCTAGATGCATGCAATACATCCCCTAACACCAATTTGTGAATGGGAGATATCTTCTCCAAATCCACACTGCCTTGAACCATGGGGAGTTGTAGTTCCCAGAGGAATTCACTTGGGGCTAGGAACCTTTATTTCTCTTGATAACAAGCTTCCTTTTAATACATCAGCCAAAGGAGGATCTACCTGCAGGACCTTTGTGGATTCTGTTCCACCTTTGTTCTTTTCTTTCATTCTTGTTGAAATTTCCCAACGCCGATGACGCCGGAAGGATTGCTTCGACACACCGACCATTACTTATTTGAAATTTTACCCCGAACTTCCTGATTTTGAACCGATCGATATTTATTATAATTTTGATGGTTTTATAAGCGGATGATGACGGACGACATTGTGATGACTTTCTTATCCGGAAGATTCTTCAGCATAATTTTTCGAGCCTTTGATGATGGTTGCAGATCCACTTTAAATTCCTCATTTCTTATATTTTCTTCCAACTCAACAACCTCTGATCTTCTTTTCATCAAGGAATCCCATAATTTCTTAGGTACATTGGACTTAACATAGTCCCAACTAACTTCCAAAGTAATAACATATTGAATAATAGCTAAAATAAATGTTTTCCTATCCTCTCTACCTACTTGAGTATAAATATTTGTTGTATGCTACAACATATCTTCAAAATTTACTAAGATATTAACTAATTCCTCTAATCTGAGAGGGGAACTAGGTCTTACCAGTGAGGCTTATTTTTCTTCCTAGTCCAAAAATGCCTCTTCTAACATCTTTTCCTTCTTCAAGTCCAGTTTGGTGTGCATAGGAACACCAAAATCTTGGTTTTCTTCCTCTTCGGAGGATGACACATATAGATATCTCTTGGTTCCAACACTTGCTTCTTGTGAAGCACCTTCACTAGAGGGCATGTTCCCTTTCTTCTTTCTTATCAATTTGACTTCAGGGTATTCCTCCTCTTTTTCTTGCTCTTTAGAGATAGTGAGGTTTTTCTCCCTTTTTTCCTTTTCCTTTCTACCTCTTTTGAATGGTGCCACCAAAGGAGTATCTTTCTTTTATCTTGATCTTTTAGAAGGTCTAGAAAAAGGTGGGCCTTATCATTTACCATGAGCACTGGGCTCTACCTTTATTGATACAGGATTAGAGGTTGGTTTTGAAGGAGTAGTCCTGTCAGATCTCCTTAATCCTAATGATTCTCTAGTCATCTACTCTCCCTTGGCTCTTCCTTGTGCAATTTTTTCATCAGTGAAGCCAACCTTTCTAAGCATTTTATCTACATTCTTTCTTATCACAGGAATATTATGATTCATGTGAACTTCCATAGATTTTTCTTCATATGTGCCCACTCTTGGTTCATTGAAATCTTTTGGGATTTTCAATAAAACTTGTACATAGCCTTATGCTTCATCCTCTTTAACTTCATAACCCAATGGTTGGATCCAGACAGTGCAAGGTTCAACTACCTCAATCATGCACTCATCTATGGAGACATGAAATATGATGTCATCCTTGTACTTTTCAACAATTTTCCTTGGGATCCTTTCTCATTCATTCATGTTGCTTTTGTATATAGAAAAGAATGTTGTCAAAGCATTGTCTCGACTCTTTAGATCACCCAAGTTTTGCATGTAATCAAAAATTTGATGTGCAACAGGTCTTGATGTATCCCATATTACCACATCATCTCTTTTAGGAAGTCGTCTAAGAAAGTAGAACAAAAGACATACAATCAGGAAACCAAACTTAAATGCATATTTCTTCTCGCTTGTCATCGTTAGATTTCAAACAATTATTGTTGGAGAAGTTCACACATATCATATTCTACTCCATTTCCTGCCATGTCATATCTGGTGTATATAGTTGTAGAAGACATAAATTTTTCCCTATTTTTGAAGTAGATATTGTGACCAATAATTATGGTTGCATACTTCACAACAGGATTGGTAATAGGTGTTTTTGCAAGGGCTCTTCTATCAAATGTTGCTCTAGTGAGTTCCATCACCACTTCATTTTTCACTAACTTCAGCACTAGTATGGGCCCAATATCATAGAGTCTAGTAACAACCTTGATCACTTCTTTGGTTATTAGGTGAGGTCTATAAGTCCACAAAAACTTATCATGAATTATGCTAAGAGCATGTTTAACATACTTGTCATCAAGAGTGTAACTAAAGTTGGGAAATTGATTCCACCAATCCAACTTCTTCACAACAATATTTGCATATTCTATTTTTATCAAGAATTCATCCCTAGTGAGCTCATTGTGCCACATATCTATCAAATTCATGTGATTATACTCCTCATTCTTGACATGAATGTACATTCTAGTGTCTTCAGTGGGCATGACACCATGAGGAATCAATGAGAAGGCCCCCCAAGGTTTGTCTTCAAATACCTTCATGGAATACTTCTTGTAGGAAGGTCTAGGTCTTTCTAACACGTTTACAACTACAGGGGTTGCCATATTTTCAAAAACTAAGCTCTAATGATTTTAGAAAGAAGATTCACACAAATCCACAATAGCACAGAAGAGTAAATTACCTTTTTCTTTTGTGAGAACCAAAACTACGGTTTTGCTCAACTCACTCTTCATATTGTCTCAAGATTTCTCCAAATTGCTCTCTACTTTCTTCAATTCCACAAGTGATCAAAAAGTCTTAAAAATTCACTTTATAGATCAATGAGCTGCTCTAATTCACATTAAATGTAGTAGAATTCAAAAAGATGATAAAACTCTTCTTTATTGCACTGAAAAACCCTAATGTCCTCTACAAATGATCATTCCTGCAACTTTTCTTCTAGTTCCTTTTGCATAAGCTATGTTTATTCATTCTTTACAACATATCTTCATGCTAATGTATGACACACCAGATATCCAGGGGGTTGAATAATTTTATATTAATACTCCCCCTAAGACCATTCTAGGCCTAATTGTTGAAGGGATTTTTTGCACCAGATGAGGGCATAGACTCACTTGATGTTACTGGCTCTTCTTTCTTCTTCCATATCTTGTTCATTTCTTGCTTAACTTCATTCTTGTCAATTGTCTTCACTGGTTCATTCTTATTTACCGAATTGGATTGCTTTCCTCATTTACTTCTGCATACTTTTGAAATGTGTTCGGGCTTATTGCAATTGTAGCAAACAACATTTTTCTGATTTATTTGACCTTCATTAACCCTTTATCTACATTGATTAGCTTTTTGTTCAAAATTATTACAGGCACATCAGTAGACAACAAAATTTTGTCTCATTCTACCTCCTTTAAACTAATTCATCATCTGAGTTCTACATTCACTAGCTCTATTTCCAACTTTCTTGCATGCAAAACATTGTCTAGAGAAGGATCTAACATACTGGTCTATTCTACTTTTACACTCAATTGCCTCATGACCAAATTTATTGCATGAAAAACAAACACCATTGAAAGATGGGTACCTTTGAGCATTTGGTTGTTTGATAGGCTGTCTTCTAACAAAGCTTCTTGGATTTCTTGTCTTTTTTCCTTTATCTTGAGTCTTTTGATTGTCTACTATGTTTTGGGTTTGCATAGCCTTTAAGCTTTCACCTTCTCCAAAACCACCTTTTTCTTTAGTTGGTTTATGTCTTGCAATCAACTCATCGAGCTTGGTGGAGCTTGTTTTGAACTTATCTTCATAGATTCTTTTTTTTTCTAGATCTGCTCTTAGGTTTACCACTTCTTGTTCAAGCCTTGAGCACTCATCAATCTTGCTTTACACCACTATATTCAGACAATATTCAATCCTCTTCATTTCCTCCACATGCACCTTCAATCCAGTGATCTCTTCATTTGCTTATTTTAATTGCTTGTTTACTTCTCTATTACTTTCTTTGAATTTCTTCAATTGCTCTTTCAATTTCTTGATGCATTCATTTTCCTCATCAATATTTTCTTTCAGATATCTATTTTCATTTTTATCTTTGTCAAGATCTTCAAGAGTTGTCTAAAGTTCTTCTTTATCATCCATTTATCCCATTGTCAAGATCTTCCTCAAGTTGTTAGGCTTCTTTAGAGGAACTAGGCTTTGATACCAATTGTTGAACACCCAAGATACTAAGAGGGGGGTGAATTAGTATATTCTTAAACTTATTGAACATGGACCATCCAAACACTCCAATTCATATAAACATAATAATGAGAAAGAGAATTAGTAGAACATAAAAGCACACAACACATGAACACCAGGATTTTAACATGGAAAAAAAAGGTAAAAACCATAGTGAGGATTATCTCACAATATAATATAACTAGTTGTAGACACCTAAAAATGACCTAGACCTGCAAGTTTCGTTTTTACCACTCTCGTCCTAGCATAATTATGAAATTTAATTATGTTTTTGGTCCACATTCGACTATTGATTAAATAATTCATAATTATTTGATTAATTCATGTCCTTTTGTTCTTCATGATTATTAAATAAATAAATTTTATTTATTTATTAAATACCTCATTAATTATCTAAGTCTTCCCCTAATTAAATAAATTTTTAAATTTATTTAATTACCCTTCTAGAGTCATTTCTTCCTGCTTATTAAATAAATAAGTTTTATTTATTTATTTAATATAATAATTGAATTGTCATTACTAAATGAATGAAATGAATTAATTTGAATTATTAGTCTTGACCGCTTAAATTGAATAATTAAATTTAATTATTTAATTTCAATAAAATTGATATTCCTCCTATTTTAAATAAATGGTGTTCATTTAAATGTCATCACAATCTTAACTATCAGTTCATTTTAGTAAATAATCTGAAAATTGATTATTTATTATTTCACAAAATCCATATTTTGAATTAATTTAATTCAAAATGGTAACTTTTCTCCAAAAATCAAGTAATCGGGCAGATTCTTGATTTTTCCAAATCTGATCTTCAGTTCAGTCTTTATCTTCTTCATTTTTGAAAATATTTATTTTTGAATTAATTTCCTCATTTATTCTCCACTGCCGATTCGATCTTCTTAGATGGCATCTCGACCGCTCGATTAATGACTTTGCCCTAACCCTAATTAGGGATTATTATATTTAATCTAGGCCTCTAATTTTAGGTCTCCGTCAGAAGTCAATCTCATCCGTCCATTCAAAATTCTATTTTCTATAAAATGCCATTTTCCTCTCATTTTTTGATTACATAAAGACATTACATGTTCATGAATTATATTATTATTCTGGCGTATTTAGGCATAGGCATTTCACTCATATTGTCATAGGCATTAAGCATTTAGACTTTGATAAATCCTTCAAAGCTTGGTGAAGGACTTAGACATTTATTTCCAGATTGCTCATTTGTTCGATCTGAGGGCAATACGTCAACCAACAAGTTAGAAGGTGTTACAAAAATGAATCATGGAGGTCTTGACGATTATCTGGTATAATTGTTCTTTTGTTTACTTCCATTGTGTTTCATTATTTCTTTGGGTTTATGCTTTCAATTCATTTTCTAATCCTAAAAATAACCCATAGATACATTGGTGAACCTGACGTTTTGTAGAAAAATTTGTGTTTTCTTGTTTGTTTTCGTTGTTTTGCAGGTTACAGCCAAGAATTTATACGAAATCTTGTCACCTTCTTTTCAGCACAAAAAAATGGGCGCATAAAATCATTTAAAATTATTATTTGGGTTTTGTAGGTCTAATTCTCAGCTTTCCAGAACTTCACATGGTTTAAAATTTCGTTAAGATTTGAGAAAGTTATGACTGTTTTATTGATCACAGTTTTTTAAGCTTTAGCTATTAAAATCCGAATTTTCTTTTGTTTATAACACTTTTGTCTTGCAGGATTTTGCAAAACGTTTTCTGGGTTTTGAAGGTCTATGTTTTAGCTTTCCATAGCTATCTATGGTTTAAAATTTTGTTTAGTTTTGAGAAAGTTATCACTATTTTAGTTTGTTGTTTTCATTTAATATTTTTTACTAATCTTTGTTTGCAACATGTGGCGGTTACTTTTCGTGGGTCAAAGGAAAAAATTCAAACTTCTAACTCATGGTCTTGTAGGATCGAATGTCGAAGAATAAACACTAAAACATTGTGTCTATATTTTTCTTAGATTAATGCACACTTAATTTCAGTGCAATTAAAAAGAACAATATCTTCTAATCTGCATGATTGTGTTTGCAAAATGGTAGGTGAGTATGCTCTCACCTTGTGAAAACTCGGTGATCATAAAAATAGACCCATTTTTATGTGTTATTACCCTTACGACTTAGTAATTCAAGTATCCTCTCCCCTTGCGCTTTCAGGTGATCCTGGGTGTAAGAGAAACGGTTACTAACTCTAGAACTTGGGCCTGTTCTGGTGGGAAAAAGTACTCACCCCAGGACGACTTAGACCGGTAGCACCCTGACACCGAGGGACTTCCAGCTGGTATATAAAAGTGGATTCTTGGGGAAAATCCAAGAATCACGCGTGTGGTTCTGACGAGATGGATCCGAAAGGGGACTCTCGCCGCATGGATCATGCCCTACGAACGGAATGCCCATATTAAACACCTTTTGTCTTAGTGTCCAACCATTCTTTGGCTGTTGCTTGATATAGTACAGGGTACAATATCATGCCCAAAGACACTCACTACTGATCCCTTTGAGTAGAGATAGCAATTCTTGGGAATTCATTACCCAAAGAATCTGAATTTGGTGTGCTCGAATGACGTTAATGAGCCATGGAGGGGAGCCAATGCCACCAAAATTCTAAGTTATCCGCTCTCAAGAAGGAAAGGTGTTTATCACCAATCTGAGGTATAAAGGTGGGTTGTATCAAGTATACAAACCCTCTTTACCATTAATATGTTCTTTAGGATTGTAATTTATGTCTTATGTGCTTACACTCCAAACATTGTGTTTGTTGGAATATCAAAACATATATACAGTTAGCTCACAACTGGATAATAAACAATCAATTTTAGGATGAACCTTATACTTTCTAAACATCAAAAAACAATCTCAGTCCTCATTTTGAACTTAGACTTTGCATTGTTCATCTTAGTCCTCATTTTGAACCTAGACTTTGCATTAATCATTTTAGTGCTTCGTCAACATTATCATCTTAGTCCACATTTGACACTTTGGCTTTGACAACATCGTCATCTTGCATTAGTCATTTCCCTTAGACGTCATTATCAATTTGCATTTAACAACATCATGACATCCACTACCTTGTCTTCCCTTCACCAACATATTGATAGGCTTGCTAGTAAAGTTGAATACAAATTACTCTATAGAGGTCAATACCAAGAAGCCTCATACTTTACAAGAAAATTCCTCCAAGCCGAAAATCAATGTCCTTCGTACCAACAACCCATCAGTCCCAGTTCTCTGCCCATCTACCCTCACTACCAAAATTCACTTAACACAAATCCTACCATTAATTCACAACACACGTCCAATTATCACCCTTATCATAACTTTGACAAGGGAAACCAACTGTCCACTAGTCCATTCCAAGTCTCCATGTCATATGCTAGTCCTTCACCTATCAATCCTATCAACGTCTACATGCCCTATCAACCATCTATCAACTCATGTCAAGTACCCACATCATACCATATCAATCCAGTCCAAGTCTCCACGTCCTATTTTAGTCAACCTTACAATAATCTAGTCCAAGAATCCATGGCATATCCAATCGAAGTCCCCATGTCACATCCTATGCCATCACATCCTAATCCAGTCCAAGACTCCATGTCATATCCGGTCGAAGTCTCCACGTCATACCCTTGTCCTTCACATACTAGTCCAATGCAAGTACCCATGTCATATCCTAGTCCTTCACATACTAGTCCAATCCAAGTCCCCACGTCCTATCCTAGTCCATCATTCATTAATCATTTTCAAGTCATCCCCTCACAAGCCACATCTAGTCATGAAAATTCTATAATTACTCAAAGTCAAATCCCATTTAATAAACTTGAGGATACATGTCAAAATGAAAGCCCAAAGCATGACATGATAACGTCACCCTCATGTCAAGAATAAGGTAGTCCATCCCATGACCCTATTTTCGATTGTATCACTTCATCCACGCATAAACTTACCTTTGACCAAGACCTCTATTGACCAAGAAACTAAAATGGATCCACTCCCTTGACCTTTGGTTACGCATTTATGATCAAACACTTGATCTAATTCTATACAAGCTCCTCCTGCAACTATTGACCTTCCCAACCAGACACTTGCCTCCTGGGACATGCATCGAGCATTCTCCAGAACAAGAATCTTCCACTAGGGAAATGCTTGCATATGATCAAGTTATAGCTAAAATCATTGGACTCTATGACACTAAACATAATGATGGCTTCAACATTGCCTTGGAAGCACCAACGAATCATCTGAACCTGACATGTCACACGATCAAACCAAAGATATCAGTCAGGAATATGTCCAACATGACAATGAAGCTAAGACACTTTATCAACTAGGGTCATCTATCTTTGTTAGAGCAGGCTTTCTTGTAGACTAAAATATTACAAGTGACAGTATCCACATACCTAATGATGGGTTAGCATCTTGCTTTCAAATCAACAAATACGCCATCGCAGATAGAATCTATCAAAGCATGCAATATCAAGGCAAAGGACTAGGCATACATGAGCAAGGCATTCAAGAACCAATACAGCTCCAGGAAAATTACAGATATCAAGGTCTTGGCTATTCCTTAGACAACAAATCAAACGATGTTAGTGGTACCTCCTCAATACTGGGGGCAACTTTGTCAGATACAAATGTCAAAATAGAGTCTATGAGAAATCCTTGTCATAAGGTTGTTGCCAACACCCTATCCATCCACACCATAAACCGTCATTCTCAACATCTTAAACCTTCCCTTTGGAACCAACAAAGATGAAAGTCATACATCTCAAAAGATCAAAATCAAATGTCAAAGGCCATTGAATCAAACAAAAAGACAAGTGGAAAAATAAAATTAAAATGGATCCCAAAGACAAGTGGATCAAACAAAGACACCAAGTCAAATACAAAAGTCAATCACAATGTGGAGCCACAAGAAAAGAGGACTCCCACATACAACAAATGTCCACCTCCTTCAAAATGGTCATCAAACAAGGCATCTAAAACTGTTGGTTCCAAACAGCATCCCTCCAAAATATGTCATCCACCATCCCAAGTTTGGAAAATAAAAAGTCATTCATCCAAATGTCCAGACAATCTTTCCACATCTACCATCATTTGTCATAACCCTACATCTCGTCTAAAGTCCAATGATCCCACATCACAAATCCGTCACATCTTGGCAGCAACTCTTTACCGCAAGGACTCTCATGGCACTCTATCGTGATGTGTGTATTCTGATAAGGCCAACTCTAGTATCAGAAAGGACCACAATGACATCGATCAGTTGTATACAAGCACTACAATCATGACAAGACAACTACTTCAAACAAGAAATTATTGGCATATCATGGCACCAGTCTCTACATCAACACCGTCAATGGATTCAGAACAATCAACAGTCATCTAAAGCATCCAAGCTATCCAAAAAATTAGAAATACAAAAAAATTGAAAAATGTAAAACATCGTCACCCTAATGAAAACCTGGAAAACAGGCATCATGGTGAGACCAAAAATAAAAATCAAAAATTCAAGAAAAATAGTAAAGAGAAAAAATTTCTATCCAATGGTGAAACTCGCAACAGTGTGTCATGTGTAAATAAATCATCTATGTTTAATTTTATACTTGGGGTAAGTCGTTCTTACTTTCCAATGCCTTCCCTATGATATCATTTACGGGCCCATCTAAGCTCCTATCTATTTTCGCAGACATTTTTCCTAGGTAATTTACCTCGGGATCTTGGATATAAACTGTATTATTATAACTATGCTTTTAGAAAACTCTTGATATGCTCCATCCTTCGGTCATACACGATTCACGAAACATCATGTCATTGACCGTCATAGTCTTATTGTCCTTATACGACATAGTCCTTGAAAATCATATGACAATTCCATTAGTCTCATGTCTCTTGTCCTTTACCAAGGCCACCCCCTATCCTTTCATGCCTGTCACCTATCTTGGCTTTCCCTTGTCAAATGGTCTAAGGATAATCATCATCCCATCTAGTCCTAACCAAGTCATTCCAAATGCAATGAGTCTAATCCATACAAGCATATTATCCAAAATTTTACTTGACTGTGTTCCTGGCCTGGCTGTAGACCTCCATACTTTTGTCACATTATCATCATCGTCCTCACGTTGTTTTGAGATGTGTCCTTCCCATGTCAAATAATGTTGTCATCACCTATCAATTGGTATTCAGCTTGACTAGGGGCACACTCATGTTTTTCCTTGGATTCTCATGTGTAGGCATTAGTCATATGCATTTTTTAGGATCCTCTTAAATTTCAAAATCCAAAACAATCATAAAACGACAAAAAGACAAAAAAATCATAAAATGTCCTAAAGAAAGACCTAAAAATCATAAAACGTCCTGAAGAAAAACACAAAAAAATCCAAATCAATGCCAAAATCCTAAAATGAGCTAAATCTGCCATGTCACTACCCATGTCATTGTCAACTACGCTTGTCTCCTCATTTGCTAATGTAGGTAAGGCTATCACTGCATTTAGTCCCCTGTAGAGTATATTAGGTCAAATTCTTTTAGGTTGGTCCAAATAAAATCTCATGGTAATTTGTCAGCACCATCACATCGGTTACCACTCCGACGTGATTCAAACCGCATTGCGATAGCCATTCAAACGCTAACGTCAACAAATTATCAAAACCTGATACATACCCAATCAATCTGCGCAATCAATATCGGTTAACTTGCTAAAACATTAACAAAACAAATGCCGGCCTCCCGCTACCTTTGGTCCTCTTCAAGATGTGTCCTTCTCGGATTTGGACCTCGTCAAAGTGTCCTTTTCCTTTTTCAGGATGTGTCCTTCCTGACAATAGGCCCTATCAAACTGTGAACACCGTCAAATTGGCAAAACTCTTAAACTGTCAAAACTGTCAAACCGACAAGAAATCAATCTTTGACAAACAAACATTGGCAAACAAAATAAAATGGTTGTTAATCTTTTTGGTCTATCTTGTCTTATCTTTTGACTATCTTGGCTATTTTGTCTTATATTTTTACTGTCTTATCTTTTTGGTCATGTTGCTAGCTACCTCGAGGATGTCCCATGAAGGATTTAGAGGTGCGATGACATCTCCTGGCCTATTTTATTTTCTTTGACTACTGTCTATGGATTTTCTTGACAAAAAGACTGGGGCAACATGACCCGTAGTATGAGTTAAGACATTCCTTGTCTGTGACTATTTGTTTTTCAAGTGGATGACCTTGCACACCTTGGTCTACATCATATCATAGTGTTTGTTGTCCATTTGTGTCATTTTTTCCACCCAATGATGATTAGAGCAATAAATATTAAAGTCTTATGGTAATTTTTTGAAGGATTTGGTCTAGGAACTAACATGCATCTCCTTTTGTCTTGTCATCTTCTCTCACCCATCTCATATAGGCATTGCATCCATCTCATCATCCATATCTTTTGCACTAACATTTCTTTGTCTCTTTATATTATAGTCTTCTCATCAATTTCAAGAGCACACCCGTGATCTTGGAACCTGTCTGTCCTCTTGAGGGGGCATACCATAACCTTCCTCATCATTCTTCCTCATCTTATTTTGCACTGGGGCATATTTTTGACTTATTTTCTTTGTCACAATGCGACATGCTACATTATGACAAAGAGGGGAAAAATGTAGACACATAAAAATGACCTAGGTCTGCAAGCTATGCTTTAACCACTTTCATCCTAGCATAATTATGACATTTAATTGTCTTTGGTCCACATTCGACTATTAATTAAATAATTTATAATTGTTTAATTAATTCATGTCTTTTTATTCTTCATAATTATTAAATAAATAAATTCTATTTATTTATTAAATACGTCATTAATTATCTAAGTCTTTCCCTAATTAAATAAATTTCTAAATTTATTTAATTACTTTTCTTCATTCATTTCTTCTAATTATTAAATAAATAAATTTTATTTATTTATTTAATATGTCACTAATTGTCATAATTAAATGAATTGATTAATTTATTTAATTATTGATCATATCTACTAAATTAAATAATTATCTTTAATTATTTAGTGTCAAAATATATTCCTCTCATTTTAAAATGAAATAAAGTTGTTTGAAATGTCGTCACATTCTTGATTGGTGGGTCGTTTGGTAAAATGATCTGAAATGGTTGTTGTTTCATGAATTAAAGTTGCAGGTTGGTTTGATTTCAGGTGGTTTGATGTTGCGAGGTCAATTTGATCTGGGGTGGATGGATGTTTGGGTTGGAGGTGGGTTGGTTATTCTCCACCGCCGATCCAATCTTCTTAGATGACATCTCAACCACTCATCTAAGGATTTTTCCCTAACCCTGATTAGGGATTATCAAATTTAATCTTGTCCTCTGATTTTAGGTCTCTGTCAAAAGTCAATCTCATCCATCCATTCAAAATGGAATTTTCTATAAAATGTTATTTTCCTCTCATTTTTAGATTACGCACTGACATACTTAGATTTTTCACAAGAATTGCAGCATTTATTCCACTTAATCTTGGCACATTTTAGGCATAGGAATTTCAATAATATTTTCATAGACATAGACTTTGAGAAAATCCTTCAAAGCTTGGTGTAGGACTTAGACATTTATTTCTAGATTGCTCGCATGTTCGATCTAAGGGCAATACGTCAACAAGCAAGTTAGAAGGTGTAATGGAGATCAGCCATGGAGATTGAAGACACTGGGTGAGAATGTTCTATTTTCTGTGTTTTTGTTTATTATTCCTTTGCACTTCATTATTTCTTTGGGTTTATGCTTTCAATTCATTTGCTAATCCTAAAAATAACCCATAGATACACTAGTTATAAGATATTACAAAGGGTGGCTCACTACCAGGACTCACTATCCAAAATGGGAGGCTCAATGCCTACAAAGATACAATGTAGAAATAGCTTATATCCAAAATATGAATTGATAAAGTTATACCCACCAAGTGTTGATTCAGTTCCTTTGATGCTTAATAAACTGACTTTACACACTTCTGATAAACTCACATACTAGAAAATATGTATTCACCTTGATTCATCTTCACATACTTATCTATCTCTTTCAATCTCAAAAACTATCCAATATACATATCTGACTCATTCATAAGCATCAATTAGGTTGGCCTAATTAGATGCAACCCTTATTCACCAAAAGGATTAACTATTGGCTTCAAGCTTTTACAAAACTTTTCCAAGAATAATTCAAGCATGTAGTACACTACAACATATCAACATGGACCTAAGATAGGTCACATATACATCCACAACACAAAATTAATTCATTATAACATCAACTATTGATTAGGTTGGCCAGGGATAGACCTAATAACAAAATACAGCAACAAAGTGATGCCAACTCACCATACGAGCACCTGTACATATGAAAATTTGAATTTACAAGATTCTAGAAACCAAGAACCATTTCCAAAAATTGCAATGAATGATACTCATTAG
The DNA here is from genome assembly GCA_007258455.2 of Sequoia sempervirens. Lineage (NCBI taxonomy): Eukaryota > Viridiplantae > Streptophyta > Pinopsida > Cupressales > Cupressaceae > Sequoia > Sequoia sempervirens. The sequence continues at coordinate 14,778 of VDFB02224655.1, forward strand.
CGGAGGATTGCAGACCAAAATTCCTATGCCAATCTATGATACAACCTATCAACACTGTGCCTATCAACCTTCTTCCATTCATAACTTATGATATAAATATTAGAACCATCTGCAATCAAGAACATAGATGTATATATATAGTGTAAATCATATATGAACCGCAAGGATAAAACTTACCTAAACTACATATGCGGACCAAAATACCAGAGGATAATGTATGTTTCTGCATACTGGTTCTGAATACTAGATCAATCTTGAAATTATGGTGATCCAATTATAACTCATATAACATGGTGACATCAATGACAACACAAAAGTTGCATAATGAGATTTTCTTCTTCATTCTTCCAACATATTATACTTTCTATCAAAATTTATTGAATTTATTCCACAAATCTTAGCACCTAAATCATCTCCAAATCTAACAAGTCCTCCATACTTTTCATGTTTAAAAAACTTACTCTTGTCTACAGTCATATGATTTGAGCAGCCACTGTCAATTATCCAATATTTCTTATCCTGTATAACATGAAAAGAAAATAGCTAAGTACCTCTAGTCTTATCATTTCTCTTCAAAGAACTTCCTTCACACATCTTTCAAAGTTAGCAAAAATATATTCATTTTTTAAATCCATGAACAGGAATTCATCATCATCAACATCTCCATAATTAGACTCATCATCAAAAATACTTGCATCTTCTCTAACATAATATATTTTCTTAATGGGTATGTGCAGGATCATGATGGGCTAAAAAGTGGTGATATGATGGGTATGTGTAGGGTATGTGGCTGACAACTTTTTTTTTACCTAAAATTTATGAAATGAAAAGGTTTTTTAAAAGATATTCTCATCTTTCCACCAATATAAATTATGC
>VDFB02224656.1:0-17223 GCA_007258455.2 Sequoia sempervirens
GATTTTTTCGAGAAAATTGCCCCGTAGCCTTCATTCTGAAGCTCTGTGCTTTTTCCGAAAATCTCTTTGCATGTGGGCTTAAAACACATTTTTTCGAGAATTCAGCTATTTGGGTTTGTTCAAAATTCCGTTGTGCACAAAACCCATGTTCCAGAAAAACTTCGAAAATTTCTTTTGTCAGAGGCTATTATTAGCCTTGTCCAGAGGTTTTCAGAAAGTTCTTCAAGTATATTCGACTTTATAGTCAAAATTCGCCATTTTCAAAATGCAGTTCAATCTCATTGATTACAAGGTGAAATCGGCTCTTACACATAATTTCATCAAAATGTCAGATACGGACCTGAATCATGTTTATCCAGTGGTGAATTTGAGCAGTTTGGAGAATGTTAGCAGCAATTCGTTGAGGAATCTTGAGCGTTCTGGGTTGCTGGCAGCGGCATCTATTCCTATTACTATTTTTGATCTTGAGTTCGTACTTGCTTGCATTAAGCATTATGACTCGTCTTCACGACAAATCAGATCAGTTGACGGGAGAGTTGTTTGCAGTCTCAAACCGAAGGACATAGAAAAATGTTTTGCTATTCCTCCTCGTTCAGATAACTTTACTGTGGTTCTGGAGGCTTGTGAGAAGATATGGGATGCTGATCATCAACGTTTGCAGAGGAAGGTAGCTCAAATGGTCGATACCGTAAAACCAACATGCCTAAGAAAGTTGGTCATGGCGTAATTCAAAGAGGAAGTTGTTGTTTCGATAAATTTACTTTAACCGAAGCATCGGGTCAATCAAACACATCATCTTGCCTTAAGCTGCTTACCATTTCTTCCATCTTGTTCACGCATGGCTGAACCTTTTCATCAAGGAGCATTCCTTCTTGGAGCGTACCGAAATCACTTCCCTCTTCACATTCTCCTCCTCGAATGAATAAATCTTTCACATCATCTCTACTTTGAGCTAAGTCCTTTGTTCTTGGTTCTTGATGATCTTCAATAACTCGCAATCTAGTACATTCATTCACTTCCGTATGCTGACAGTTGCCATGGGTAGTTTCTCTTCCTTGGATATATTCCATTGCTTCTTTGATCTTTGCTCCAATAGCCTCTTGTTCTAACATGATGTAGGAACAATCTTCATCTGCTTGATCCCTGAGCTCGATCACGTCCTCTAGTGACTTATTCTCCTTGTTGTTGGATGGTGTTGAGGTACACTCTTCATTTCGTGCTAAAAATGTTTGTGTGGTATATTCAATCCATCCCTTGTCTTTGAAGAATCCATATGGTAGTACTGGTAATTTGAGGCGACATCTGGCAAAGTTGATGGCTTCTTCACATGTTGTGCAAGTGAACTCTGGATGAGGCGCATTGTGAATCCGACACCAACGAGGGAGCAAAACACTTTTCAAGGGATCATTGCCAAGTTCCATCTGACTTTGGATCATAAGTATGAATCTTGCGAAGGCTTCATCCACAACTCTTGGAAGGCTATAATCATCAGGTTCTACATCCAATATTCCTGGCTTGGGGACATCCCAAAAGAAAATTTTCCCTTGGAGAACAAGCTCTATCCTTGAGAGGAACGTCAAGCAATTGATTTCTTCGTGCTGGGAGGTCTCATGAATTCGACATCTTCCTGGCAAAGCAAACTTAGACAAATTCTCGGGCCACAACTGTGCATTCAATCTTTCATGAATCTGAGCAATATCCATAAGACTATCTTGAGAGCAAGAAATATGCCCATCCATCGAGAAATCTCTTTTTTGATTTTCCATTTTTTGATTTTTTTGAACTTTTGAATTTTTCACTTTTTTTGGATTTTTTGACATAAGAGAGATCTAACATATCTCTGATTTGGAACTTCAAAGTTCATACCTGTTCCTTCCAACCTCTGGAACAATTCAAAGCCAGCCCTCCTTCTAGCGCCAATTCTGTTGATGTGTTTTTTGTGACCGCACCAACGCAGAATAAAGTTGCCAACGGCTTCCCTATTCTCTCTTGATCAAAGTATTCCGCACGCTAAGATTGCAAGAAAGTTCGTGCGTTCAACTCCAAGGTTCTTTCAGTGCGAATAGGCTCAGTTTGGCTCGATGTGATTTGTTGGTATTTCAAGGGGACTTACGGAATTGTTCAGCAGCGGAGAAGGAATTAAAATGCTCGAAAGATTTGTCTATGAAGCGCGAGTTTCCTATTCTAGTCAGAAAGTACTGAATTGAAATGAGGTAAGGTTAAGAAGATTCTAATCTACTCTAAGGTGTGGGATATGGAGCTCAACTTCAGCAAACTTCTAACCGGACTTCGCTTTGCCTCGCATCGGACAGCTTCCACGGAGTCGGTGCAATCTTCAAGGGAGATGACTAAAGATGTTCAAACCACCATTTGACATAAAGATACCATCACAACGACGCATACCATTATTCAAATTGTGATTGAAGTTAAGTACATGATATTCCAGTTGACCACACAAGGCGCATTCACCATCAGCAAATACACTAGTGGTATGGATAGACGAAGTTGCTTAGATCAAACACCACATTCCACAACTAACATCTACTTGCATGGAATGAAAATTATACTATTTTGAACTATTTTATGCTACCATTTGAATCGGAAGGACGAAGAAACCTTGCTAGCTACTCACAACAAAGACGAAATTCACCATCAATGAAAAACTCTTATATTGAGAGAGTGTTCACAACAATTTGTTACAAAGTTTTCAGAGGGAAAACTTTCCCTCTTGAAACTACACTATCAATCTATACTAAGTTACCTAAGCTATCACCTAGCCGCTCTCTTACTCCGACACTTCTACTCTATGTCTTCTACTTCCACTAAGATACAAATGAGGGGACTCCCCTTTATAGCTGGCCAAGTCCTGGACTCTGACGCTCGACACTGACCGGATGGCTCAGATTGTGCCACCTCAACCCTAAAACAAGATTTGCCCTAAAAACCGCCACCAAGAGGAGTGGGTAATAAATGAGCCATTAATGGCCACCATCTTCTAGAAGATTCCTCGTCAAGCAGACGATTCACACTGTTTTTCTTGATTTTCTCTCGCTCAGCCACTCGCTGATTGCTTGGAGGGGGGTAAAAGAGTCTCTGAGATTGCCTCCTCAGATAATAAAATTTGATAGAATCTGGAGTTCAACTGCTCTTGATCTTCTTCTTGACGTTGTTCTCCAATTTTGCTCGAGCTTCCATTCTTGGATCATCATCTTGAGTTTTGAAAACGCTCCTCCTTTGTCACTTAGCCAACTTTTGCGACTCTTCTTCCTTCATGTGAAACTCATAACTTTATCTTCCTCTAAATGTTGTAATATCATCGTGTTTCACCACTTCAAGTCATTGTGCTTTGGCCTCGACGTTCCTCCTGCAAAACAAGCAAGGAGAAGAGTATTAGAACACCTCATAATATAAATTCACCTTACTTACCTGATTTTCACGCTTCGATCTTCAAGGGCTCATCGTTTTTCCTTAGCCAACTTCGCGTTCAAATTCTTCATGCCTTAGCCAAATTTTCAACCCATCCTGCATTCTGCCTAGCGCGCTTCACTCTGATATTTCATTCAACTCTGGCTCGAGAAAAATGTTTTCATCTGAATTTGATCAAAAATTACCTAGGCAATCACCTTCAAATTCATCCACCAAGGCAAATTTTATCTTGAAAACACGTTTTATTCCTTGCCTTAGAAAATTTTAGGAAAATTCATCAATCCTGTGCCCGTCAGAATTCTCCACCCTGAAGGCCTCGACAAAGTGTAGAAGACTTTAAAACCCTCCTCTCGTCAAAGATCTTAAATACCCAGAAGAAAATTTTCCTCAGAACGCATCAAATTCATGGGTACGCAACGAACGGGTTCATTTAATTTTTGAATTTTTTGAACCTTAGAAAAAAAATGATTTCTCATCAAATTTATTTCATTTCTTCACCCTTGAGCATATTTCTTTGCTCTGACTTGAAAATATTCATCAACCCTGTGAAGCCGACACTCTCTGACTTTTCCACTGGCAACTTCATTTGTGCTTCAGGTAACTTTATCCCTTCAAGTCTAGGCGCAAATAGAGGGTCACACTTCAAGTTTTACATACTTAGAATATTTTTATCTCTCCACAAATCAAAGGCACAGTCAAGGGGGGGGGAGGTTCAAATTTTCCATACTTAGCATATTTTCTAGCTCAACGCCTTGGAATCTTTCACTTTGCATGTATCACGCCTTGGAATCTCCACTTGCCTTCTAATACCTTGAGGGCGCATATGGCTAGGCAAGCTTCTAGTTTTCATAACTTAGAAAATTTTAAGGACTTTCCCCCATGACTTATGCGTATTTAGCCCCTTGAAGTCTCATTTTCCATCACTTGATCAAATTCACCAACTTGTTTTCATCCTTTCCCAAGGGCGCATTTGGACCTCTCTACTTCAAATTTTTCACACTTAGAAAATTTTCTAAGTCACCTCCTTGCTGGGCGCATTTGTTTGGTCAAGCTTCCAATTTACATGTCTTGGGTGTTTTCCAGCTCACCATCATAAGCATGGGCGCATATTGAAGGGTCACATTCCATTTTTTGTGACTTATAAAATCTTTCTTGCACCCTCACAAGCTGGGCGCATTTCATACCTTGCACTTCCATTTTGCAACACTTAGAAAATTTCTCAACTATTGCGCATTACCTTGGGCGCATTTAGGAGGTTGCACTTTCAATTTTGAACACTTAACATTTTATTCATCATCATCTCTTTCCAAGGGCGCAAATGAGGTCTTCTACATCAAGTGTTGGAACTTGGTATTTTTCAAGGCCCCCCACAGGCAAGTCCAGGCGCATATAGGAGGTTTGACTTTCAGATTTAAAAGACTTGGAATATATTTTCAACCTTTTCCTAGCCAGGCGCAAATCATACCCTGAGCTTCCAATTTTGACACTTAGAAGATTTCTTTATCAATTTTCAACCTCTTGGGCGCATTTGGGCTTGTGAGCTTCAAATTTTAACGCCTTAGGAAAATTCATTCTTTCTCTGGCCATCTCCATCTTGGGCGCATTTGGACCCATGGACTTCCATTTTTGACACTTGGAGATTTAGACAAATTCCTATCCTTAAAGCTCAAGCGCGCAAATAGCCTAGGGAGCATCAAGTTTCATCACTTAGTCAAAATCCAAGTCTTGAACTTCAAGGGCGCAAATCACATGCTGAGCATCCAATTTGACACTTAGACAATTTTGAAGTCTCTTCAAAGAGGGGCGCATTTGACCCATGGTGCTTCCAATTTTGAGTGCCTTAGAAACTTTTCCATCATCCTCTTCAAGGTAGGGCGCAAATCACTAGCTGGACTTCAAATTTCGAGCACTTAGAATATTTTTGGCCTCAAGGGCGCATTTCTTTATGCCAACTTCCAGCTTCACACACTTTAAGAAATTTTCAACCTCCTCCAAGCTTGCAAGGGCGCATTTTACTAGTGGAGTTTTCATTTCTCCTTACTTAGAAAATTTTCGAGACTCGTGCCAGCTTGAAGGCGCAAATGGAGGGTTACGCTTTCACTCTTCAAACACTTCAAGAATTTTGATCTGTCCTTGGCCTTTTAAAGCAAGATTTGATGCTGGACCTGAAAAAATATCAAACTTGGTGGATTTCTTGTCCTTTGCCTGATTTAGGGTGACTCGATCATGCTAACCCTAATTTGCTATTTTTAGAAAGTTTGTCAATTTTGCACTTCAAGCTAATTTCAAGCTCCAAAAAGGCTGGATTTTGCTTTGTTTGGATCCTGGGATGTGGTTGAGCTGTCGGGCCCTGATATCTGCATGCACCTGCTATTTTTAGCAACTTACTAAAAATAGCAATTGCTCAGAATGTCTTCAAATGTTGCGTGTCGATTGCTTGAAGGGTATTGATTGTGACTGAACGCTGCATCTGCATGATTGTCGTGTTTCGCCCTTGAATTTAGGAAACCCTAATTCCTCTACACCAGCCTGCTAAAAATAGCAAGTGTCTGGTTTTCCATCCTCTGCACCTCCGTTTGATCTGAAATTTGCACCATGGGATCTTTATCAACCGCTTGACCTGTTCATACTGACGCTTTGCGTTGGTCTGCTATTTTTGGCATGTTTCTGGAGGTGGTTTACTATTTATAGCAACTGCCCAGTTTCATGACTTTCACACCTCCGTTTGACTTGAAATTCGAATGGCGCGCTCCTTACCACGTGACCTACCCGTTGACGTCGGCGCCTGCTGCTGACTTTCTATTTTAATTGTTAAAATGATTCTACTATAAATAGTAAGTGTCTGCTTGTCTTCAAATTTACCGCCAGATAGCTTGAAGGATGCCGATCGCTATGGTTTACAATCGATTTTTGAAAATTCTCACTTTTTACCCTCTTTTTGGTCTCTCGCTGGAAACCCTAATTCATCTTGCATGCATATCAAATGATCTCCTGCTTTGTCCTCGCTTTGTTGCATTGCGACGCTCGCGGATTCTCAACCGCTGGAAGCTACCGCCGACGATCCTGCTAAAAATAGTAAGTTCCCATCGAAAGTGATTATCTCGCTTGCATGTCACACCATCACGAAGTTTCGAAACCCATAAGGAATCATCCCACATGCAAAGAAACCCCGACATGCAAACCCTAAAATAATTCCTAAGACTGAATTCCGGAAGTCGCTATCTCGTTTTGCAGTATGTTATACCGCTAAGGTCTCCGAAAACCTGTATGAATATGCGCATTATGCAAAGAAAAACTCGTGATCTAAGCCCCGAATCATCCTGCTTCTGGATCATAAAAAATAGAAAGGTCTGCTTTTCTCGCCGTCTTTGTGCACGAAAGCACCGATGTGCTCAATGCGCCAGCGGATCGCTCTGAATCTCAAAAAATGTCAATTGCATTGCTTCCATAATTGCACACTTACTAAACATAGTAAGTACCTTAGAATCTGATGAAAATTTGCTGAGAGCCTGCTGGAAGCATACTGACAGCAATGCCAAGGTTAGATTTCAACTTGATTACTTCATTTGATTTTAAATCGGCTGGAGAGTTCAAAACCCTAATTCTATGGATTTGGCCAAATTTCATGTTTAGGCTCACAGACGGGCACATCCCGGAAAGATAGAGACGCCAGAAAAGAGAGACAACCACAAAACAAAACCAAAAGCAAAGCCAATTAGGGGTCCCCATTTGCAATGGGGCGATGTGAAAAAGGTCACAACAAGACCCAGAGTCAAAGCCATTATAATACCTCCTGAAGGGGTTAGACTTAGTGGAAACACGGGGAAAAGAGCTACTGGTAAGAGGAAGCAGAAACAGATTGAGAATGTTCCTGAGGTTCCAGTAGAGACAGTTATTCAAGCTGAACCTCATGTTGAACCTCCTAGTCCGCCTCACATGCAACCTATTGACATAGATTCAGAGCCTGAGACGCCAATTCAAGCAGGATCGGAGACAACTGAACCACCACAGGTTGATACATCAGGGACAGTCTCTCCTAGAATTGAAAATATTGTTCAGTCTTGTTGGCTCGAAAAGTCTTTGGGAAGATAGAGGCGTGAACCTTCATACAACCTTGATTTATCTGAGTTCGGTGAACCTTATCAGAAAAGGTCAAACAAGAAGATCAAGAAACAGGTGCATATCGAGAAGACTCCAGAATCAGAAATTGTTATTGAAGTTGCCGTTCCTCCAGAGGGTAAAAGCTTAGATGAAGTCGAAGTTGGTGACTTTACATTTACTAAGGCTAATCTTGGCAGGACCACTAGAGAGACAGATGTGACTCTTCTTAAGATTGTCACTAATAATCTCGAAGAGCGAATCACGAAAGATGGAGAGGATAAAGCCTTACTCAAGGCTGAAAATAGTCAACTTCGCCAATATATTTCTGATCTTGTTCATGGAAATCCGAATAGAGCATCTGTTCTTCCTCAGAGTACACCTGCAGAACAACGAAAACTGGATCAGTTAGTCAGTCATGGCAGACTTTTGGACAACTGGATTGATAGTTTAGTTGCTGCTGGTCGGCGTCTTCTGGCAGATTTGTATCAGTTAAGGAGTGATGCACATAAACTCCGTCAAGGTGTTCAGTCACTTGAGATTGCGGTTGCAGAGAATTTGGCAAAAGATCGTGTTCTAGTATCTCAGTTGTCAGTTGCATACGATGCCTTGGAGATTGATGAGGATCAGGAGAAAGTCTTTACTTGGAGAGAGCAGCACCTTCTCAGAATGGAAATATGTGAGAAGGTCTCTACTAAGTTGTTTTCACTCAAGGATGATGTGGTTGGAGTACTTGCACTTGTCAGCGGTTTCGTTGTTCAGATTCCGTGTCATTATCTTCTGGAAGATGGCACGTATGTTGAGTTGGACAAAGTTCAAGCAGAGTTCGAGAAGCTGATTCGTGACAGCCTTGAAGGTGAACCTATGGCGCCCAAATTAGAAAATATTTCAGTGATTGCAGCCAGTTTCAGAAGGGCGACTGAAGAATGTAAAGATGGTATGCACACAATTACAGAAAGTGGCAGAGAACTGAAGAAACAGACTGTTGTTTTGAGCAGTGTTAAAGTACCAGATGACAGAGAGATCGATGAGTTCTTTAACGGGCGTTAGATCGAAAGGACATGGCGATTCGGCCTGGAACCCTCAAGTAGCTTAATTTCTCGAGGGTTGATCGCGGAGCAGCAGCTAACTCCCACTTTCACCTTGAGTTTGTTTTGCCGACTTAACACATGCCTATCTCTCGCCCTGGAGTTATCAACACGTTAGGGGTTAGGTTTCCAGCTAACCGGCTGTAAAAATCCAGTTAACTTTGCTTTAAATAAGGACGTGCATGCTTGCACATGGTCCATTTAGGCTATTTGTACCGCTAATTGATGGTAGCTCAGCTAATCGTGATAGTTTACTTCATTAGGGTTTAATAATTAATCTTGCATGCATTTGCGACCGTAGTTGACTCAAGGTGATTTTAGGGTTCCCTACACCTTTTGATGTCTATAAATAAGAGCTTTGCTCATTTGTAATTAACTTTTGCTTGAGAGAGAAATATATGTTGTGCCTACCTTGCCCTCAATATTGCTCTTTTGGTATTTGTTCATGCGTCTTTGCTATTACAGTTGATTGTTATGCCACATAGGGTTTCATGCGATTGTGATAGTGGATTCTTTCCATAGTTTAGATAAATCTGTTTTGTGCATCTTTATCATTACGATCAATTGTTATGCCACATAGGGTTTCATGCAATTGTGATGATAAATCTGTTTTGTGAACTTTTACCGTTATGATCAAGTGTTATGCCACATAGGGTTTCATAAGATTATGATGATAAATCTGTTTGTGGAATCTTTACTATTATAATCAAATGTTATGCCACATAGGGTTTCATAAGATTGTCATAGTAAATTCTTAAATCTGTTTAGTGCCTAATAGACTTGTTCAGATTGTGATAATAGTTGCGCCACCTTGCCTTCATGTAGAGAATCTGAATTCATTTATCGTCAGATAGTCAAAACCTTGCTCCGTTCTCTCATGCTTTGTTTTCTTGAGGGAACAGGATAGAATTTAAGTTATTAAGTTTAGTTGTAGTTAGTGAATTTGCGAAACCAGAGAAAATTCTCAGCTGCAACGTATATAGTTTTCAAGAAAGCCTTGTACCTCTACAGCTGAAACAAAAAGACAGGAATTAGTTTAGTTTATTTCCCTTTGCAGGTATTTTTGTAAAGCACAACGAGGGAGCTTCCCCTCCTAATTTGAAGAGCACTCATTGCGTAGTGTACATAGGCTGTTCGTAGCAACTCTTACTCCAGAGGTGTTAGTTGTTACGCCAACAAACAAATACGGGTGTGTGTAGATTTCAAAAGTCTAAATGCAGTCACAATTAAGAACCCGTTTCCAATCCCCTTCACCAATTCAATATTAGAAGAAGTCGTCGGTCATGAGATTTACTCTTTCATGGACGACTTCTCAAGATATAGCCAAATTAGTATTGCTGAAGAGGATAAATTAAAAACTACATTTGTAGTAGAAGAGGGAGTATATGCATTCAATCAGATGCCATTTAGACTATGTAAGCTCCAACTATGTTTCAGAGGATAATCCTCCACATCTATGATAAGATGTAGGTATGAAATTTTCAAGCATTCTTGGACGATTGGTCATTATATAGTGACCAAGAAACACACTAAAAATCTCTAGTGGAATTTATGTAATGGTGCAGATCTGCACGGTTGGATCCTAAATCCAAAGAAGTGTCAATTCATGGTATCTCAGGGAAAATTACTAGGACACATCTTGCAAAGTAGGGTTAAAAATATACCTAGATAAAATAAGGTTGATCATACAGATGGAAGCATTGAGGGATGTAATGGGATTGAAATCCTTCTTGGGCCATGTCGGCTAGTATCAATGCTTCATAAAGAATTTTTCCCAGGTATCTTACTCGTTTCATATGCTTACACGGAAGGGCCAAGCATTTACATGGACTGAAGACCAAGAGAAGGAATTCAATGAACTAAAAGTATGCCTAATTAGTTCTCCTATTCTAGCGTACCCAAATTGGCACAAAGAGTTCCATGTACATGTGGATGCATTGAACTTCGCCATTGATGGAACATTGGCACAAGTGGGACCACAAGAACCAAACCATCCTGTCTTCTTTTCCAGCTAACTACTATCCAAGGCTGAACATAACTATAGCGCAACTGAAAGGGAGGCACTAGGAATGGTATACTCTGTGCAAAAGCTTTTGACACTACCTTCTACTAGCAAAACCCTTTACATTTTATGTAGACCATCAGGTGCTAATCTATTTGGTCAATAAAGCAATCATTCAAGGATAGATAGTTCGATGATTGTTATTGCTACAAGAATTTACATTCACCATTATTGTACAACCAAGGAAGAGCCATGTTATAGCAAATCAACTATTGAGAATAAGATTGAGGGAACCACTAGAAGGTCTGAAGGAAGACTTCCCTGATGCCCACTTGTTCTAAATAGCAGTACTACCTCCTTGCCACAAGAAAATTGGAGAGTATAAAGAAGAAAACTATCCTTGAAAAGAAGATCCTTCCAACTTCTAAATGGGCTGCTCTATAAAATGGGATCTAATCACATCCTCGGACGATGTGTGATGCAAGAGGAGATAAAAGGTGTAATCGAGGAAGCACACGAAGAACTAGTGAGAGGCCATATGGAACTAGATGCTACAGCTCGAAAGGTTCTCCTGACAAGTTTTTTGTGGCCAACACTACATACGAACACACAGGAATGGGTAATTGGACATGATAACCGCCAGAGGGTAGGAAAACCATTAAAAAGGGACTATATGCCACTCTCTCCATCGCAGCCGTAGGAACTCTCGAATGATGGGGATTGGACTTTATTGGCCCACTCAAGGTCAGCCAATTAAATACTTAATGGTAGTAATTGAGTATCTAACCAAGTGAACGTAAGCCAAGGCATTACTGGACAACACAACACAATATGAAAAGGTTCATCTATGAACAAATTGCCATAGGGTATGATATTCGTATTCAAATCACTAGTGATTGAGGAGGCCATTTTGTCAACCATGTCATTCAACTGATGACATAGGAATTTTAGATATTCTATACACTATCAAGCTCATACTATCTGAGGGAAAACGGCCAAGTGGAATCAATGAACAAAGTACTTATCTCGGTCATTCATAAGTTGTGTGGCATTGAAGAAATAGATTGAGAAGAAAAATTATCGACTATACTATGGGCCTACAAAACATTGTACAAGGTAACTACAGGACACAAATTGTTTCAATTGATGTATGGTCAAGAAACGATAGACCCTATGCAAGATGAATGTCCTCAATAGTGTCATCCAAATCTGCAATGTGGGATTCTACAAACAAAGATGTGATGTTTGGTAGATATGCATCCCAATGTGGTGGATCTAGAACGATGATAGCAATGTCCTGATGCAAAGAGTCAGTGGAACTCATGGATGAGTCAATACTGGATTCCAATGTAGCAATAGGTGATGTGGAGATGAGATATCAATGCAAGCCATGTGACTACATTGAACATCCCCAAATGATGGTGTCTCACATGATGTATTAGTGAGATTGGATGACGCTTTTACATGTGTTGGAACTAGAGGATTAGGTAAGGCAATACCATGATTAAGAAGAATTTTCTCCATTTCCTCAATTCTACGAAACCGACATTCTTCTGTTGTATGCCTTCTCTTTCTACAATATCCACATTTGATTTTCCATTTATTAGGAGGATTAGAAAGAATACTCAAATGGAAGGGATTTAGTGTAAGAGACTGTAATGTCCCCAATTTAGCCCTACACTCTTCGTTTTGATTTAGCCTATTTCCGGAAACTCATAGGCTAAAGCAGAAATGAATATTAGGGTTTCCACTTTCAGAGGAGGTTTTGAGGTCTTGCATGTGAGAGTTTCTAACGCATGTCTGGTGAAGCTTTCTGGGTTTTTGGAGAGCTTTGCAATGAGGTAACATGCATGACAGGATATTGACTTGCGTTCTCGGCTGCTTTTTGGAGGCTTGCATGTTGGAGTTTTCCAATTTGGCTTTTGGATTCCTTCTGGGTTTTCAGAGAGCTTTGCGATGGTGTGACATGCAACTGAATCAGATGACTTTTCTGGACTTACTATTTTTAGTAAGTTGCGACGGCTACTAAAAATGTGGAGAAAATGAGTTTGAAACAACTTACTATTTTTACCAGTATGCTATTTTTAGTAAGTACTATTTCTGGCAATGCTATTTTTAGTAGCAGTTTAGCAGTTTAGTGCAATGGCTATTTCTGGCAGGTCAGCTTGAACAGTGGTCTCTAGCATTTGAGGTGATTATTTTGGCAAGTTTGATATTTGATGAAAAAATATTGTTTTAAGTGAAAAATATTTGGCTAAGGCATGGAGGACGATTTGGAGAGATAAGTGGTTTTTATAATGTTTATTAATTAAACATTTTGGAGGCCTTATTTGATGAATTAATATTTAAGTGAAATATGTGCTAAGGCAAAAGGGGACACCTAGCTTGGAGACAATTGAGTTTAATTAAATATTTCACTTAAATCTTTTAGTGAAATATTTGCAAGTTATATATTTGCATTTTATTAAATTATATTTCCACATATGGGTTGGAAATGAAATGCAAATGAAATTTGGAGAAAAGGGGAAAAGTGAATTTCATTTAGGCACCCTAATTGGAGGGAAAAGAAGATTTGAATTTGGAGACAGAAAAGTTATAAATAAGAGACTTGGCCTTCAATTGGATTATCTATTGTTGCTTATCATACTGTTATGCTGCTGAAATACTTTGAGAGCTTGCTTCGAGGAATGCATACTTCCTAGTTCTTTCTCTTGGTTTCGTGCTTGAAAGATAGCACCTAGCTAAGTTTTCAGAGACTGCTTCTCATCCAGACTAGCAGACAGAGCATCAAGGTTGAAGATTTTAGAGATTTGTCAGTTTTGCAATTGCTGGTTAGGGTTTTGCTGAAATACAAATCTGCTCATAAGTCCATGCACGATTTTTTGGTGGTTCTGGGTATTGGCCCTATGCTTTAGTCTACCTTGGGCGCCCCTTCTTGCAAGTTTTCAGATTTTTTGGAGGTGTCTCGGATTTTATCTTGCTAGTAGAACTTTTCTGGAGGTTGTACCTTCTTTGAGGTTGCATTGGAAAGCGTGCATAAATAAATCACTACTATTTGGAGGAGTTTCTTGGCTTGGTCTTGGTCGCTCAACTCCTAGCTCTCATTTGCATTCAGTTCCACATCATTCAGAGGTGTTTTGACGAAGTTATGAGCATTTTGGTGATTCTAGGGCTTGCTGGTATGAATTTTCTGATTGCTGCAATTTTATATCAGACCTGATATTTTAGCCCCTTTTGCTATATTTCATATGTTGGATAGCTTGTGCTTGTTTGGAGTTCATTTCCTAACATTTTGGAGATCATTGATTATCTATATCTCATTGTATTTGCAGATTGTTCATAATATTGTAACGCTGAATTAGTAGTACTAATCAGCTCTTTTACTTTCTGCACTTTACATTTTGTATCCCCACTTTAGTGGAAGAGGATGGCTTTGCCGCCTAGTTTACTTTTAGTTTAATCACTTTCATTCCCACGGTTGTGGATCACGATCGACTCTTTACTTTCTGCACTTTACATTTTGTATCCCCACTTTAGTGGAAGAGGATGGCTTTGCCGCCTAGTTTACTTTCAGTTTAATCACTTTCATTCCCACGGTTGTGGATGCGACTAGCCCTTGCTCAGTCTACATTGTATTTGCTTTTTTTTTCTCCGCCATATGATAGCGCCTTTCCCACTTTGGGTTAGGAATGCACATGCTTGGCGTTGAGATTATTTTACTTGCATAGCATCTTTGTTAATAGAATCTCCGCCATATGGTAGCGCCTTTCCCACCTCGGGTTAGGAGTGCACATGCTTGGCGTTGAGTTACTTTCCAGTACTGCATTCTTTACTAGTGATACTCCGCCATATGGTAGCTTCTTACCCAGCTTGGGTCGGAAAGCACATTCTTGGCGTTGAGGCTCTTTCCTTCAATTGCTGGTTTGATTTGAGCTAACCTTAACGGGTACTTTGGTGCTGTTGTGATCATCTCGAGTTTGAAAAAATTTGAGTGGGGGTGGTTGGAGTTCATTATAGAACTAGAATTAAAGGCAGCCGCTAATCCTCCCCAGCAGGAAATCATCACCAATGCCCTAATTAGGTGTCACTACACGAGAGGGCTCCATTTGTTCTTTGAATTAATCATCCTACAAAATCGAATCACTGGATGATGGCATGCTATTCTCCTGAAGAGAAGGTGGAAACTGTAAACCAAATGAGGTCATCTCCTGCTCAACACCTTTGTCCATTCTGCTCTCCTTAGGATTAGCTATACGCTGGTCACTAACTACTAAAAATTCATCATAGAGACTCTAAGATGTTTCACTTGTAGATACATCATGTTTCTCCTTTTTGTCTTGTGATGTAGACCCTTTTAAAATGGATGCCATATACTGTGCTAATCTGTCTCTGTTTACAGGGTGTGAAGTCAATTCATCCATCCTTTTCTGACTCTATCTTAACTCTTCCATCATGGCATTCAACTACTCCCTAAGACTCGCCATAATGTTCCACTGAAATTTCTAATCTGCAATTGATTAGCTGAAACCAAATCCTCTCTACCTAGCAAGCTAGCAGAATCTTGGCTCTAATACCACTATAATGTCCCTTGCTAAATCTGACTTAGTTTTCACCTTTTTAAGCCTTGGACATTTCATCAAACATTTGTCCTAAATGTCGCTTTGGTCTGATATAATTTTTTGTTTTTGTTTTCTTATTGATTTGAATGATGTAATGATGCATTAAATGCTTATCCAACAATGTCAAATGATTATTAACATTCTAGTAATGAAACGCAAGTCTTTTGAGATTTTCCAATGCAAGAAAGATGACTGAAAATGCATCTACAGTTGATAGGAATTTTAGCAAACACTTTCAATGCAACCTAATTATGCAATAAGATCACCTACAGCAAGAAGGTATTTTAACAAACAAATCATATGCAGCTCCAAACTCCTTTATTGCAGCTTTTAGATTGATTACACTGACTGAAAATGCATAGGCATTATTATAAACAGTCGGCATACAAACTTATTATGACTGGAATTAATGCTGATATGAAACTACAGCAACATTGCATTAAGACAAACAGTTGTCTTGCACCCATAACACAAGTAAATCTGATTACATTCTATGATATGCAACTGATTACAAACTGAAATATTAAAGAACCTGGACTAATTGATATGTAGCAATATAAACTCCACACTATGGCTCCAATGATGAACGATTCAGTCTCCAATTTGCAGCGCTTTGTGTATGCAAAAACCCTGATCGAACCCTAACTGAATATGCTGATTAACTGATCATAAAATGATGATGAAATGAATATGAATCAGTCCCTAAAGTCCACAATTCTTTCTTCAACTGGCAGCGCTTGTTTTTCCATGATTTCTGCCATGCAATATAATGAATGCAAACTGAAACACACTTCTTCTTGGCCACGATTTTTCCTCAAAATAATTTGATAAAATTTAGATTGCTAAAAGATGTCAAATTGTCCCAAAATAATAAAATCGATGGAGCTTCACAAACTGAAATAATCTCCAATGAAGTAAATCGATTACTATGCCCAGCAAGATAACAAATCTTAAATAAATCGATGAAGCTGGGATGAACTAGCAAGTAATGAATTCCTTTACAAGTAAGCTGCAACATTACATCAGCTGCTACAGCTCAAAGATGCAATAATAAATCAGCTATTGCACCCAATCAGCTTATACTTAGAATTGCAATAATACAACAGCTATTGCAATTGATTGAATCCTTCAATGAAGCACTAGAAACCTTGGATGGATTTCTCAACGACTCCAGCTACAGTTGATCTTTTATAACCGAACTTGGTACTCTTCTTCAATGAAGCACAATGTAGAAACCCTAGATGGATTCCTCAACAACTCCAGCTAGGGTTGATCTTTCACAACCAAACCTGGTACTCTAGAGTCTTCAAACCTTCGAGCAATGCAAACCTCAACTTATACCCCGCAGGTATGAGAAATAGAAATAATCCAAGACATGTTCAAAATGGCTTGCCTTCAGCTCCTTATAAAGAATTCTCAATCACCTCTAAGAAGCTTCTAGAATAAAATATTATTTTATTCACTTAAGTGACTTTATGATTTATTATTTCATTGTCACTTTATTAAATTAATTAAATATGAGGTCATCTTTTAATATTTATTTATTGTGATAACCTTACAAATAATTAATTGAATATTCCACTTTAATTTAGTTAAAATAATCAACTAGTCATCTTTATGAAATATCATTAATTTGGACAAACTTAATCAATTAATTTAATTAAATTATTTTGCCTCCAAATCAAGGACATGACACATACAATGCCAAAATTAATGCAAAAAGAGAAAAATGATGGACTAGCAAGTTGCATTATGCCACTTCCATAAAATATACTCACTAGGGTTAGTGCAGTCTGATATACACTAGGTGAGCCCCAAGGCAAAATGAGAAACACACAAGGTCTAGTGCAATCTGATATACACTAGGTGTGCACCCATACGTCAACCGTACCAAAAGTTATACTCCCTGATAACTCTGATAAGGTGTCAAAAAATGGTCAATGCTTCACAAGGCTAGTAAACTACATTATGCTAGACACTCATGGAATAA